>JASAMX010019726.1:0-23109 GCA_030248175.1 Microlaimidae sp. YZB2_3 | reverse complement strand
GCTCTACGGACTTGAAATTTCCAACAATTTCAAACAACAACTCCGGTTTTCCAACTAGGCTTATATCTGAATTCAAAATTTTTGGGCTTCAGCTAAAATAATAAAGAAACTAAAAAGCTAAATTTATAAAATTACAACGTTTACAAAAAAATACCATGAATGTGGGTGCGAAAATTTTTATACGGAGACCGGATCAGTTAGTAGGAGGAAATTTTAATTCTGGCACATTTTTTTGAAATTTGGAGTATTCAAAATGGAAAATTAGCATAGACATGCTGATTATGGTTCTCAGCTATCACCAGCTGGCCCTGCATGTATTCGAAGTTGCAAAAAAATACTTAAACTACTAAGGAGAAAATGAGGCCTGCACACGATGGCCAAAACCCTTTTATTTTAAACTGGAATTTGTTTCAATGTTAAAAAGTTTTCAGAAGCCTGCTGACGCTATTATACCTTTTTTAGCTAATAAGTGCTTGAAAAAAATCTTGAATGAACGTAGATTTCCAATTTATAGCTCCTCCCACTTTCATTTCACAACGCGAAACATACTGCCGCAAATCTCAAATAGTACTCGCCATTTAAGGGTAATTAAAATTCTAACGTGGAGGTTCAGCTTCAGACCTATATGTTTTCAAGTAAAATATCTATCAAGGCGAGCGGTTTTTTGACTCGAGGAAGCAAAAAAATCCATCCTGAACAGCTGGAGGTACACAAAACCCAAAAATGGAAACCTAAATTATAGAAAAACAACAGTTTTCTTAGGCTTAGGCTTAGAACGGGATTTCGCTTAGATTTATAATTAGGCTTTTTTTTTGTTTTTTTTCCAGCCGCGGAAAATTGTAAGCCGTAAAACTCAATGCCAGCCTGAAACGGACCCAAACACCACTTTTCCTAAAAATGAAAGTGGTGCTAGGTTTAGGCTTATGCTGAAGAATTGGAGGCTTAAGGTGCGGTACCTAAACAAATTTTTTGTCTTTGATTTTGATGTTTTTTTGTAAAAACGTTACTTCTGCCCCCAATAGGCCACAAAAATTTTTTCGCTAAAATATTTTTATGGGTTCAAGAGATATGACCCCCGAAAAATTGCGTTTTTTCGAAATTCTGTATACTTAAAAAATTCTCAATGATCATCAAGTTTTAAGTTATAAAAATTTTACTGAAAGAACGCTGCAATTTTCAAATTTAGTTTGATACCTTGATTGTTAAAATTGGAGCAGTATTTCTCGAGATATTGCGTTTCCCTTTAAAAAAACTCGTGATTTTTTCGTTAACAACACCAAACGACAGCAGTGATTTGATTAAGTTTTCCCAACATTTTTGCCTACACTTCGGTTTTTAGCGAAAAAATTGGGAGGGTTTCTTTTGTACGGGAAACGCAATAACTCGACAAATACTGCACCAATCTTAACAATAAAAGTATCAAATTAAAGTAGAAAATAGCCGCTTTCTTTTAGTAAAAATTTTAAAACTAAAAACTTTATACTCATTAAGAACTTTCAAGTACAGAATTTTGAAAAAAACTGTATATTTGGGGGGTCATATCTCCTTAACAACCATAGATATTTTGATAAAAAAAATTTTGTGGTCTATTGGGAGCAGAAATAAGGTTTTCACGAAAAATCATCAAAATCTAGGAGAAAAAGTTTGACTAGGTAAGCTCATGCTTAGGTGTTTTTTTTTTGTTTTCAGACCCCTGCCAAAGCGAAGGCCTATTTGATTGCGGCAATGGGCGGTCCATTTCCACCAGCTGAAAGTACTCAAATCCTTAAAAATAAAAACCTTAATCCCTAAAAAGGAAAGTGGTATTAGGTTTGGGCTTAGATTTAGGTTAATAAAATCTGCTTAAGTTTAGGCTTAGACTGAAGAAATTGGTTTAACTTTAGGCTTAGGCTTTTTTGTTTTTAGGCAGCTGCCAAGGGGAGGGCCTTTTTGATTGTGGCAACGGGCGGTGCATCCCCACCAGCTGGCTCTGCGACGGGGAAATGGACTGCGACAAGAACGGGGACGGAAATAAAAACGACGAAAACGAACTCCCGCCACTCCTATGCAACCCCAGGGGCGGAAATAGGACTTCGGGTACGATACATAAAATATTTGAAATATTACGAAAAATCTATATTAAATTTGTATAGATATATATCACAAAAATATTGAAAAAGTATTTTTTTAGAAATTAGAAACTGTAGGGCGCCGGACGGTTTTCACTACTCCTTCGGTCAAACGGCGCGCTACACTGGGGAAGATGGAAATGGAAATATCAGGCGTTGCACTGGAAACGGTTGGGAAACACTTCAACAGTACTGTGTCATTTCGGGAGAAATCGTAAAGGTACAAGAGAATTTTGTATGCTGGGGTGGGTTTTGTTGTTAATTTTATCTTTTCTCTTGGTTTTCACGGTCATTTTATTTTTATTGTGTTAGTGTAATCCCCGTTAACTCATAAAATTCGATAAAAAAAGCTTTCGCTTAGTCTTACAGTTTTAGGTTATATAGCGGTGGAAGTGGGAAAACAAACTCCCTCTAATTGTATGAAGGCAGCAAAGCAGTTTAGTTTGCAAAGAAAGAAAAGTGGGAGGCAAGTAAGTTCAGTAAGAAAGCAAAGTCATGATATTAAATTTGGAAAATTGAAAGTATTGGTCTTTTGTCGTTGAATATATAATATATAAATATAAAAGGTCGCTGTCACTTGTCGTTTTTGTTATTAGAAAAGCTTCCGTTTAAGATAGAATTTTATATATATATATATATATATATATATATATGTATATAAAATTATTATCTTAATATTTTTCGGAAGACTTTGTTAATTATGTGGACTGGCGATTAAAAAACGACCGGTGGATCCACGATGTTTATATTTATATATTATATATACAACGACAAAAGACCAATACTTCAAATTTCCAAATTTAATATCATGACTTTGCTTTCTTACTGAACTTACTTGCCTCCCACTTTTCTTCTTTGCAAACTAAACTGCTTTGCCTGCCTTCATACTTGCATTCGAGGGAGTTTGTTTTCCCACTACCCACCGCTATATAACCTAAAACTAGGGCATAAGCGAAAGCTTTTTTATCGAATTTTATGAGTTAACGGGGATTACACTAACACAATAAAATAAAATGACCATAAAACAGGAGAAAAGATAAAATTTAACAACAAAACCCACCCAGCATACAAAATTCTCTTGTACCTTTACGATTTCTCCCGAAATGACACAGTACTGTTGAAGTGTTTCCCAACCGTTTCCAGTGCAACGCCTGATATTTCCATTTCCATCTTCCCCAGTGTAGCGCGCCGTTTGACCGAAGAGTAGAACCGTCCGGCGCCCTACAGTTTCTAATTTCTAAAAAAATACTTTTTCAATATTTTTGTGATATATATCTATACAAATTTAATATAGATTTTTCGTAATATTTCAAATATTTTATGTATCGTACCCGAAGTCCTATTTCCGCCCCTGGGGTTGCATAGGAGTGGCGGGAGTTCGTTTTCGTCGTTTTTATTTCCGTCCCCGTTCTTGTCGCAGTCCATTTCCCCGTCGCAGAGCCAGCTGGTGGGGATGCACCGCCCGTTGCCACAATCAAAAAGGCCCTCCCCTTGGCAGCTGCCTAAAAACAAAAAAGCCTAAGCCTGAAGTTAAGCCAATTTCTTCAGTCTAAGCCTAAACTTAAGCAGATTTTCTTAACCTAAATCTAAGCCCAAACCTAATACCACTTTCCTTTTTAGGGATTAAGGTTTTTATTTTTAAGGATTTGAGTACTTTCAGCTGGTGGAGATGGACCGCCCATTGCCGCAATCAAATAGGCCTTCGCTTTGGCAGGGGTCTGAAAACAAAAAAAAAACACCTAAGCATGAGCTTACCTAGTCAAACTTTTTCTCCTAGATTTTGATGATTTTTCGTGAAAACCTTATTTCTGCTCCCAATAGACCACAAAATTTTTTTATCAAAATATCTTTGGTTGTTAAGGAGATATGACCCCCAAATATAGAGTTTTTTTCAAAATTCTGTACTTGAAAGTTCTTAATGAGTATAAAGTTTTTAGTTTTAAAATTTTTACTAAAAGAAAACGGCTGTTTTTACTTTAATTTGATACCTTGATTGTTAAGATTGGAGCAGTATTTATTGAGATATTGCGTTTCCAGTACAAAAAACTCCCAATTTTTTCGCTAAAAATACGAAGTGTAGGCAAAAATGTTGGACAAACTTAATCAAATCACTGCTGTCGTTTGGTGTTGTTAACGAAAAAATCACGAGTTTTTTTAAAGGGAAACGCAATATCTCGAGAAATACTGCTCCAATTTTAACAATCAAGGTATCAAACTAAATTTGAAAATTGCAGCGTTCTTTCAGTAAAATTTTTATAACTTAAAACTTGATGATCATTGAGAATTTTTTAAGTATACAGAATTTCGAAAAAACGCAATTTTTTGGGGGTCATATCTCTTGAACCCATAAAAATATTTTAGCGAAAAAATTTTTGTGGCCTATTGGGGGCAGAAGTAACGTTTTTACAAAAAAAACATCAAAATCAAAGAAAAAAAATTTGATTAGGTACCGCACCTTAAGCCTCCAATTCTTCAGCATAAGCCTAAACCTAGCACCACTTTCATTTTTAGGAAAAGTGGTGTTTGGGTCCATTTCAGGTTAACATTTTTTAGGGCTTCAAGTTTTGCCAGCTGGAAAAAAAACAAAAAAAAAGCCTAATTATAAATCTAAGCAAATTTCCCCGGCCTAAGCCTAAGCCTAAGAAAACTGTTGTTTTTCTATATTTAGGTTTCCATTTTTGGGTTTTGTGTACCTCCAGCTGTTAGGGATGGATTTTTTTGTTGCCTCAGTAGAAAAACCACTCGCCTTGATAGCTATTTTACTTGAAAACATATAGGTCTGAAGCTGAACCTCCACGTTAGAATTTTAAGGACCCTTAAATGGTGAGTACTATTTGAGATTTGCGGCAGTATGTTTCGCGTTGTGAAATGAAAGTGGGAGGAGCTATAAATTGGAAATCTACGTTCATTCAAGATTTTTTTTCAAGCACTTATTAGCTAAAAATGATTTATGGCGTCATAAGGCTATGAAAACTTTTAACATTGAACAAATTCCGTTAAAATAAGAGGGTTTTGACCATCATGTCAGGCCTCATTTCTCCTTAGTAGTTTAAGTATTTTTTTGCAACTTCGAATACATGCAGGGCCAGCTGGTGAAAGCTGAGAACCATCATCAGCAAGTCTATGCTAATTTTCCATTTTGAATACTCCAAATTTCAAAAAAATGTGCCAGAATTTAAAATTTCCTCCTACTGACTGATCCGGGTCTCCGTATAAAAATTTTCAGCACCCTAATTCATGAGTATTTTTTTGTAAACGTTGTAATTTTATAAATTTAGCTTTTTAGTTTCTTTATTATTTTAGCTGAAGCCCAAAATTTTGAATTCAGATATAAGCATAAGTATGGAAAACGGAGTTGTTGTTGGAATTGTTGGAAATTTAGAGCTGAAATTTAAACTTGCTAAAGTAAAAACCCAAAGTTAAACTCAAGCTCACCCAATTTTCAATTTAGGGCTCCAAAACTTTTATTCTTAGTGTTCCAAGTTTTTTGTGCCAAGTTCCCAAAATTTGCTTACGGATCTAAATTTCCTGTCTACTGCTCTAGAATGTTCATATCTTATACTTTTATAACATTAAAAAACTGACGATAAAAGTCAGATACCTAATATTTGTTCGGTGATTAAAGCGTTTAAGGGCGGAAGCACCGCGAAATCTTCGCAAGAATTCAGATCTTTGGGAGCGGTTATTCCTTGGTGAGATTCGGCAATCAAATAAGTACCGAGAACAGCGCTACAATGTTATAAATGTTACAACGCATATTTATGCGCATAAAACTATAGGCACTTTGCACTGAAACTTTTAATAAACAAAAAATACAGCATATCCCGGTAAGGACGGCTCTTTAATCTGCCCCCGGAAGACTGGAAGCAGGTAGAAGGCAGGTAAAACTGCCTCGAAGGCAGCATGAAGACAGGGTGGAAGCAGGTAGGAGGCAGTGTGGAGGCAGGTAAAATTGCCTCGGAGGCAGGTAGGAAGCAGGTGGCCCTGCCTCCTATGTTAAAGCGTATACAGGTTAGGAGGCAGGTAGGTAACAGGGTGGAGGCAGGTAGGAGGCAGGTAAGAGGCAGTAAAATTTCCGTTTTAGGAGGAGGCAGGTAGGAGGCAGGTAAAAACCGTTTTTCACAATTCAGGCCCCCAGTCCCTACCGGGATATCCTAACATCGTACACAGCGCGGAAAATACCGTAATTCATGCAAATTATTTTAAAAAATAAAAAAAGAAACCCACTGGGTTGATCATAAAGACAATCACACTGATTATCCATATTGATTGTTATTGGAAATTGTCTGTTATGAAAGGTGTAATCGAAATTTTTATGTAAAATTCAAAAATTTTATAACTCAGGTGTTAATATAACCAAAAATATATAATATACCGAAAAATGTGCAACTCCTATATAAAAAAGTACGGAAAAATAGGCCATTATAATGAGCCTCTCCATTTAAATGGCACCCTCCATTATAATGGCATAGTAGTCATTTTAATTCGGCGAATTAAAATGGAGAGGAAGCCATTATAATAGCCATTTATTGATTTAATTTCACTTCATATATACTCACAAGTGTAATACTGTCCGGGCCGCATGAGTTTTACCGTGTTAGACAGTATTAAACCAACACGAGAAAACTCGTGCGGCCCGGGCAGTTTTACGCTTGTAAGTATATTATGAAGTGAAATTAAATCAATAAATGGCTATTATAAAGACTTCCTCTCCATTTTAATTCGCCGAATTACAATGACTACTATGCCATTATAATGGAAGGTGCCATTTAAATGAAGAGGCTCATTATAATGACCTACTTTGACTTACTTTTTTATATAGGAGTTGCACATTTTTCGGTATATTATATATTTTTGATATAACTGGGTTATTTCTCGTCGACGCCACCGCCAAAAAATGCGGGAGCGTCGACAAAAATTACACTGAGAATTGCTGGAAATGGAATTTAAAAACAACAACAAAATGTAGGAGTCTAATAAAGGGAAGATGTGGGATTTATTAATGAATTTATGCTTTATTATTTAGTTTACTATATGTTGCATTTCATTTTTATATTAAACACTACCTT
Organism: Microlaimidae sp. YZB2_3; assembly: GCA_030248175.1. Lineage (NCBI taxonomy): Eukaryota > Metazoa > Nematoda > Chromadorea > Desmodorida > Microlaimidae > Microlaimidae sp. YZB2_3. The sequence continues at coordinate 15,932 of JASAMX010019726.1, read as the reverse complement.
TCATATTTTCATTTAAACACTACATACTTACTGCACTGCATTTTTTAAATAAGTTGTTTTTTCTAAAAAACGGTTTGGATCTTGTTAAGTGTTCGTTTTCACCCCCCCCCCCACCTGATAACCGCTTCTTTTAAATTAAAAAGTTTGCATCAATTAAGCAATTTTTGTACAGCCAAAGATATTCTTTTTAGGTATACCTTATGTCTATTATAAATTTAAGAGCAAGATGCACTTGAATGTTTTCCCATTATAAAACTTAAAACTAAAACCAAAACTAAGTCTAAATTTCACAGTGAACAAACATCAAAGAGGAAAAGCAACTTAAAAATCAATAAAATTCTGTGAAAGTTAAAAAAACACGTTTGATCATGCATACCGGCACTTGAATGTTTTCCCATTATAAAACTTGTAGCATCCGGGCAGGACCCGCAGGGGTTCGAGGCCCTGTCCGACGTCAAAATCGCAGCTGTACGGCACTCGGGTGATGTTGAGTCTGGACACCACGCGGCAAGTATAGCTTACGGATGCGTCGGGTCCAACGCGCTTCCGGAAGCGGGCGTGCGGGTAAACTTTCTCGTGGCTGTCACCGGCGCAAGCGATCGGAACCGCCCTAGAAGATTTGAGCAAATTAGATCAGAGAAAAAGCTTGTTACCAGAACTAAAAATAAAAACTTGAAATCACAACTCAGAGCCAGAACTCAGAACCAAAACTACGAATCAGGACTTTGAGCCAAATACAAGGAACTTAGGGAAATCAAGAAAAGGAACTATAAACCAGGGAACTTAAAGCCAGGCAAAACTTGGAACCGAAGGCGTTGGGTCCCGTCTCACGCACTTCCGAAAGCGGGTGTGTGGGTGAACTTTCTCGTTGCTATCCCCTGCACAGGCAATTGGAACAGCGCTAAAGCATTTGAGAAAGTTAAATCTGATGAAAAATTCAAAACCAGAAATTTAAATCAGAATTCTGAGTTACATACAAGAAATTAAGGGAGTTTTAAAAGATTTAAAGGAACTATAAGACGGGAAACCCGGAAAAAGGAAAAACTCGTACCCAAACAAGCTTAAATCCAGAACTTGGAGCCACATCCGAGCAGAACTTGCCAGGATTTGACTTTGTGTTTGACTGTACGTTCTGACTATAAAATCGCCATTGTACATTTTTGCATTAATGTAAAGTGTAACATGTAACATAATTTTTTGTAACATAATTATGTTAAATTAACAATCAACAATAAAGGGCAGTTTTTATAGATCAACAAAAGACAGTTTTTCGCGATAGTCAAAACCGTCCCATTAAAAAAAAAAAGTTCAGTGTTAAAGACCTTTACAAATTTATGACCTTATAGAATCATTTTTAGCCAATTAAGGTTTGGGAAAATATGGAAATCTTTCATCCATTGGAGATCCAATTTTTTCCCCAGCGCTAATTGGCTAAAAGTGATTTTAACAGCTCCTCCCACTATCATTTTCACAGATCAAAAATATATGACGTGATCTCGAATATATGACATTTTGAGGGTCCTTAAAATCCTAACGTGTTCTGAAACACTATTTAGTTGAAATTAAGTTTAAGAAAATTTTATAAGATAAATATAAAAGAACACTCACGTTACCCCTTTACACAACCACCAGTATTTGTCAACCAGAAATACACTGCCGCTGAGATGTTCATTATCGCGATCGTCCAGACAACCAAGCAGAACCGCCTCAACACCTACCACTGCGTTTCTACAAAGCCCAAACTGTCTGACCGGCTGAAAGCAGAAAAATTAAACACCATCTACAAATAATAAAATGAATAATTAACCTTTAGAGTTTAGAAAATAATCCAGTAGGTTTGTTGTTTTAAATTTTAATCTGTTTTATTTATTTTATTAACTTAACTTAAGCTTCAGATCGGACCAAATTGTAGTACTATCCTGAATGGAAACCCAATTTTAACAATAAAGGTATCAAAACAATGTAGAAAGTGGTCGTTTTTTTTGATTGCATCATTTGTAACTGAAATTTTTATACCCGATAAGGAAATTTTCTAGTACAAAATCACCAAAAAAACGCTATTTTTTCGCCGAAGAAAAGGATAATAGTTTTAACAATCCAACAAAGCTTTTTCAATACCGAGAACTGACAAATTCGTTTACACAATATAAAACCTTTGGAATGACAGGGGGGGGGTGGCGGGGGGGGCGGGGGGGGGGGTAGCCGAGGGGGGGGGGGTACCGGGGAAAGCGAACCCCTGTTCTTCTGGAGTGCACTTTCCCTCTCGTTTTTCGGTTTGAGGAAAAATGGTCCTTTTTGGTCAAAGCCCTTTTTGCTATTTTGGCTTTTTATTGCTTAAAACACGCCCAAAACATAGAAATCCAGAAAAGGGGGGGGGGGGGGGGGGGGGGGGGGGGGGGGTTGTCCACTGTACCTGTATGGAGTGTATTTAATATTTAAGTTTTAAAAAACATTATTTCCAAATAGAATTAGATAAGGATTTGTGACTATATTTAATAACATTAAGTCTAAAGCATGATTTTCTTGTAAGCCGAAACAATTGTTTAAATCGTCGTTTATTACGGCAAAATGAGCCACTGTCATTATGAAATACACGTGACTGTGACTCATTCTATGGTAAATATGGTGTTTTTTGAAATTTAAAATGAGTCACAGTCCTATATATTTTATACGAACTGTGGCTAATTTTACCGTAGTAACGACTAAATTACCCAACAAATCTGTCTCACTACGTCGAAACTGTCCCCGTTTAAAAAACTTAAATAATTTCCTGGAAATTAAAGGATTTTTTTAGTTTTTTACTTGTAGTATAATAAGTTTTTGAAAATTTTAAATCTGCAAAACATGGCTACATTTTTAGTGTAATGATTAAAATAAGGCATATATTCAGTGTGCTTTGACAGTTATTTGTTAGTGATAAAAACCAGTAAAAAACATAATCATTATAGTAATGTAATTATTATAAATTAATATGCAATTACTAAAATGTTTTAATCATTGTATATTATTATTAGTGACTAACTTTTAATATAATAATAATATCTTCAGTTCAGAACTGCAAATAAGCATTATTTGGCTATTTAGTGTATTAGTATTTTTTAATTTAAAAATAATTACTTTACTTTGTGACTTGTTTTGAATTTCGATCCAGGGGCTACATAAGTATTTCCAATTAAACAGTGAGGCTCCGGAGCCAAAGCATCACATCCTGTAAAAGTTTATTTTTAAAAATTTTTTAAAAAATCCTAATTTTTTTGAAATCTAAACTTTAAATTTCATCAAATTTTAAACATACATATAAATTTGATAAAAAATTATTCATGAAATTACGATGATTGATTGACATTCACATCGATTATTTTTGATAAACCCTTTGATATCGAGGCACACAAAAAAGTAAGCAGGTAAAGGCCGATTTAAATTAAATTTATAAAACAATAAATAATTAAATACTGTTCTTTAGTTGGTCCAGATTGGTCCTGGCAGGCTTCGGTGACTTCTACCTGCTTCCTACCTACCGGAGACACTTTTTATTGTATTGTATTGTATTTTTATTTCGTCTAAGCAGGGACATACATAAGCAGTAGACACATTGAACTGATCCTGTATGCACCAAGAAAATAATATGAAATACAAATTAAACCAAAAAAGCGGCCAAATACACTATTGAGACGCCATTCTCGCCAGGGCTCTTAAGCCTTAAGGCTGGTTCATACTTGTGTAAAAACGTCCTTTGGACAAAGTCCAAAGGACAAATACAGCGTATAAACGTATGTAAAAACGTCCATTGGACGAAGTCCAAAGGACGTTTTTACATAAGTATGAACCAGCCTTTAGTGCGGGGTCTTTAAAACCGCCATCAAAGTACTTATCACCATCGGAAAATAATGGGAACTTAGAGCCGCAAAAATAGGAACTTGGAGCCAAAAGTAAAAAAAAACGGTTTCGGTTTAGATTAAAACTTTTGCTTAGGCTTATGGAATGGTTTTGGAGAGTTTGAATTTTCGGCTCCAAATTTCCCATTCACGTTTCCAAATTCCCGTTTATGGCTCTAAGTTCCAGCTCTAAGTGCCCTTGGCCCCTAAGATCCTAAACCGAGCACATCGCGTACCTGCATCGGCACTGGTCTCAGTCGTGGTGAACATCACTTCCGTCCATTGGTGGGGGTCCATACCGAAGGGTAGTGGCCTCGGTGTTTGGTTCTTCAATTGACGTTTAATATCGGAATCCGACGATGCCAGCGATTCGACGGAATCGTCGCAGATCGACCCGCAGCGGTTGACTAATAAATTCCTTAAGACGAGAATACAATTTTTTAAATAATTTTAGAATGTTAATGTTACTCACGTCGGGATTTTAAGTGCCGTCAAAATGTCATATAGTATTTGTGATTACGTCATATATGTTTTGCTCTGTGGGAATGGTTGTGGGAGGAGCTAATAGAATCACTTTCAGCCAATTAGTGCTTGGGAAAAAATTAATCTCCAATGGATGAAAGATCTCCTTTTTTCATAAGCGCTAATTGGCTAAAAGTGATTCTATAACTCTGTAAAGAATATTTACACTGAACAATCTCGTTTAAATGGGAGGGTTTTGACTATCGTGCTACTCGTTTTTACTTAGGTGCAAAAAATATTTTCAAGAATTTCTAATTATTTTACTTGTTCAATGCGCAATAAACTATCAAATTAAAATGATTAAAGCTGTACGGTAACAATATTCAATTTTATTCGCAGATACATTGTATTACGTACACAACCTAATTGAGACCTAGGTGATACGTAGAGTTAACCGCGGTATAGTTTACACACCACAATAGTCAGACGAAGATACAAGCACCATGGGACGAAAGTTTCACCGTGATAACCGGGGAAAAGGTGATAACGGGAAAGGGTTAAACAATAATTGCATTTCTCGCAAATGCGAAAACGTCTTACCGGCAGGGAAAAACGAAAATACAATAAATGATTTGCAGCAAAAAACGGTTTTTACAAAATTCTTCTGACAAACTGAAAATATCCGTGCTGTTCGTAAAACTTTAAAACCCGCTTCACTTTGGACTGGGTCCGTTTTAATCATCGGAAGAGTGGACTAAGTCCGTTTTTGTTATAGCCTGTTTTCGGACTATTTGAAGCTTTTAATTTCGGATTTTCACATTGAAAATTTGAAATTATGAGTAAATTTCGAATTCTCAATGTAAAAATCCGAAATTAAAAGCTACAAATAGTCCAAAAACAGGCTATAACAAAAACGGACTTATTTCACTCTTCCGATGAATAAACCGGACCCAGTCCGAAGTGAAGCGGGTTTAAAAGTTATATGAATAGCACGGTATTTTACGAAAGGTTTTTTTTTATTTTCAACTTTATTTTTATTTCGGTATTTTGTTTAAGATTTTTGTTTTTTGAATTAGATTTGTGTTTTTAATTTTATGCATTTTTCTACTTAAGCCGTATACTTTCTACTGCCGTTATTGTAAAAAAAGTAAAAGTGAACCATACGACTTGGGTCAAACCCACAAACAAAAAAGTTTACATTTGGGCTCATGTCGGTTTTACTTGTTTTCTTTTAAAAAGGTATATATGCAAATATTAAAGACGCTTGTTTTCACAACTTTTTTTTCAGTTCATTATTTTATGGTTTTTATTCATTATTTTGGTTTCACTTTACTGATTTCATTTATGCAGAACCAACAAAAATATGTTGTTTGCTAATTAATTTTTGTGCATAGGTAAGAAGTTGTTTCAACAATCTACCTATAAATTTTTTTAAATAGTAGGTCCTACGAAACACAGAAGTTTCACTACTTGTTCAGATATCCAAAAAAATCACGGAATTTATGGCCCTCAAAATACATAAAAAGTGCTCTTATTTAAAAATAAGAAAGTCCTTCTAACCTAAATATAAAATCAAAATTTAAGTACATTAACTGAAAACCTATCACTATAACAAATTTTATATAAATTGAATGGACGAAAAAACTTACATCTAATGCGTTATTTTTCGACGATTTTTACTGAACTTGTTTTATTTTGTTTTTATTTTTAAACATTTATGTAATTATACCGATTGAGGATTGGAGGAAGTATAACGTATCTATATCTTTTGAAACGGTCAAACGATAAACCATTTTTTAAATATTTTTTTTTATTTTTTAAACACTTTTATTTATATATGTATTCTTGCCTTGATAGTGGATTTGCACAAAGTCCAGATTCCTTCATTTCTTCGCAGACTTTAAAATGGTCGTCGCAAACGTCGGGACATTCGGTTTTCATAAAATCCGTCCTTTTTAAGCAAAAATCCATCTCTTTAAACTTTTCGCAAGCTAACAAATCCAAAATATCCAAAAGTTGACCGTTCGCCGCCGCAGTGATCAGTAGTAAAACTTGCAATCCGAGCATTGTTTCAATCATCGCAAAAACGTTTTGGCAAAAACGTTTTGACTTGCAACAATCAAATAAAAAAGACGGAAAATGGACCATTCATTATTAGGAAATTTTTTTAACACGTGCGTTTGCCAGGAAATGCGTTCAACCTTTTCAAGTGAAAATGCTGTCAATTAACGTCTGAGACAACCTTATGCGGGTGATTTTCTTCAAAAGCAGATGGTAAATTAGCACTATGTGTTTTTTTTTTTTTGATCGGCCGAAGTAAAAAAACGGTTCCGCAGAGCGAGTGACACCTTTCATGAAAAATGTTTAATTGTGACTTGTTTCATTAACAGTCTAATAGTAGAATACCACGCGGAAATGTAGTTTTTTTTGTAAACTATGATTTATTGCAATTGCAAAAAAGTAAATAATTCGCAAAACTGTCGTTTCAAACCGGTTAATAGCGCTGAATCTCAATATAAAAATCTTCGCTGAGGCCGGGAAACTTTACTATTTTAAACATCGTCTTTTCTTTCGAAATTAATATTAAAAAGTCCAGCTAAAGCATTCGAAAATTATCAGTAGCCTTTTTTATATTATTAAAAGTGTTTGTTGCGTAATTTTAATGGAAATAAACTTCAAATAATACACAAAAAAACAACATAGCACAGTGAGTATGATGTATTATGAATATTTTTATCAGAATTTCACTGTGCACGACTGTTTTTACTCTTTTTTTGTACACTGCTTCAGAAACAGCACAAAATCACTTAAGGCTGGTTCATACTTATAACAAAACGTACTTTGGACAAAGTCCAAAGGACAAAAGTCGTTCGGATTTTGTCCAAAGGCAAACACAGCGGCAAAACGTTCTTTGGACTTTGTCCAAAGGATAAAATCCAAAGGACAAAGTGTTCATACTTTTTGTCCTTTGAACTTTTTCCTTTGAACTTTAACAAGTAGCATTCATACTTTGTCCAAAGGAAAAAGTCCAAAGGACGTTTTGACTTGTCCAAAGGACGTTTTGGCTTTTTTAAAATTGTCCTTTGGACAAAGTCCAAAGGAAGTTTTGTCATAAATATAAACCGACCTTTAATGTCACGTATAACAAATTTAAAAAAAACATTGAAGAATTCAGGAATGAAACGAGTCGGCAGGCAACAAAATTTTTAAAAAAAAGGAAGCACGTCAGCATGTTTGAAATGTAAAGTAAATGTTCCAGATGAAAAATTTAGGTTGCTAAAGTAAATTTAAATCAACTTTATTTATATATTTTTGTGTTACTCGATGGCGATGGTCCATTGGAAAAACTTGTACCAAGGACCGAATACTAAACAAGTCAAACCAGAGAAATGTAAAATGCGGTAAATTTTAAAAAAGATATTGGCAGCAGGGAAAAGGAGGAAATTAAAAACAATTTACAAAATAAAAAAACACCACATATTGTGTGCTACCTATTTATTCAGTCGAACGACAGGTGTGGTTATTGACAATGAAAGTATGGGAAAGTTTTGAGCAGCAGGAAATTTGCGGACGTCAAACAATTTTAGCAGCTTGGAGCCGCAAAAATAGAAATATTAAAGCTGAAAATAAAAAAATGGTTTGCACTAAGGTTTACGATTTAATAACTTTCCTACTTTGTCTCCTATTAACCATAGGTTTTAAAAAGTTGACACTTTCGGGTCCAAGTTCCGGATTCATGTTCCCTATTTTCACCTCCAAGTTCCAGTTCTCTGTGCCCTCGGCTCAAACGAACCCAAATTACGATAAAATTAACTAGAAATTCTATTGCACCAGCTTAGATTCATTTTGCATGGGACCTTGGAGTCTGGGCTGGAACTTCTGGATACGACACATTTAAGATGCTTTAGACATATATCTGTGTTGACTTTTTGCTAGTAATTTGCTAGTAGCTAATAACTTCGTAAGTTTTTTAGCTTCGTTTTTGTGTTTATGCCTGAATATCAGAGTGTAGCTTTAGGGATGTCCAAAATGCATCCTCTTAGTATTGCACCTCCAATTTTGAAAAAATAACAGTTTCGTGAAAAATATGTTCAACGAGGTTGAAAAAATTCAATCAAATGAAATTATCATGTTAGAATTTTAAAAATCTTGAAATAATGATGGGTATTGTTCGTGATTCGCGCCTTTATGTTTTGTTCAGAGGGAATCAAATTGGGAGGAGCTAAAAATAAAAAACCTCCACGTTGATTGGAGATATTAATTTTTTCCTGCGCTCATTGGTTGAAAGTGATTTTAAAGTGTCCTAATGCTTCGGAGGTCCTTTACCTTTAACAATGAACTTTACCTTTCATTAAAACAGGGGTTTTTAAACATCGTGTTTTTTTAGTTTTCACGATAGTCAAAACCCTCCTTTTTAAAAAGAATTTGTTCAGTGTTAAAAACCTTCACAGAGTTATGACCTTATTAAATCATTGTTAGCCAATTAGAGCTTGGGAAAAAATGGAAATTTTTCATCCATTCGGAATCCAAATTTTTTCCAAGCGCTAATTGGCTACAGGTGATTCTAACAGCTCCTCCCACAACCATTCCCACAGAGCAAAACGTATAGGACGTGATCACGAATACTATATGACATTTTAAGAGTCCTAAAAATCCTTACGTGTTTTTTTTATTTTCTACATCAGTATTTCAGTCAATGGTGGTTCCTAGTGAATCAGTAATGAATTATCCTGACTATATGAGTAAATTAAAAAAAAACTTAAATAAAAAAATGGCAAAAACGAGAAAAAACTGGAAACTTTGTTGCATCCTATGAATCATTGCGTGAATATCAGTTTTATTTCCTCGGATATCCGTCGAAGCCGGCCCAGTTTGTCGCCCATTCCGCGCTCAATATATTATCTCTGCTTGTAACTAAAAAATTTAAAGTTTTAAAACTGCTAGCCGTTTAAAAGTTGATTAGAACGTGTAGACTTAGGCGAGCTTCGAATAGAAATATGCTTCTTTACAATATTATGCGCGCGCTGAGATCACCCGCGCGCTTTAAAGCGCCCCTCCGTCAACGTTGCCACTTTACACGGCGGGTAAGCGGAATGAAGCCGGGCCCACGTCGTATATAAACGGCCCTTTAATCCGACATTACAACACGGGATCGTTATCACGGCAAAATGAGTCAGAATTCTGTACAAATTTTTCGTAACTGTGAGCTTTTATGTCGTAATAAAACCGAATGGTTCTTAGGAGAAAGTGTGGGCGCTGCGAAGAAGCTCCTCTTCGGGTAGCTAGTAAATTCGAAGCGCCACCTTCCTTTGCAGAATCGAAGGTCGGCTCTTCTTGATTTTGTTGTGTTTTTTTTATTTTGATCCCGCGTCGGGTGGGTTTTTTTTTCTACGTCGGTAAAAAATTCCAAATCTTCGATTAGCATCAAGACTGCACAACAGAAGAATATCGATTAGTTTTTTTTCTTTATTAGCGCCGTCTGGCCGAGGAATCGGTCGTGGTCTCGATTGCGGAGCGAATCGGGATTTGGGTACGCGGACGGATTCAGAATGGGAATTACGATAAGTTCGCTATTTTCACATTCACGAAAGCGGCGTGGCCACGCTCGGCGTGGTTAAGCATGGTGGCGCACCCAGCGATGTCGTCACGTCGGTTATGTGAATACCGATATTTAACCATCAGCATAGTTTTTACCACAAAATTTCACGTCTTTTTAAAATTGCAAAAGCTAGTTTGTTAGATGCTAGTTAAATGACAGGCAGTTTAATCCAAATGAAAGTTTTGCGCTGAATGCAACGATTTTGATTTTTAAAATGCATTTATTAATTTTTTCGTCTACTTTATATTTTTTTTTCAGGCAATATATTTTACAGACATCCATGGTTTTTGTTTTAAGGTTTCTTTTTAGCACCCTGGTGTTGCAAGGCAACTCTAAAACTCTTGTATTGCGTTTAAATAAAATGAAAAATACTTTAACGCATCAGTTCTGTTTTTACGCTGCTACTACCTACCTCCATCACAAATTTTGTTTGTTCGAACCTGCCTATCACCTTGTTTCCAACATTTCTACACTCTAACATATGAGGGAGCACTAAAGTATGCACAAAAATGATGTAGATTAAAAAAAATTTCGGGAGAGCATATCTCGTTAACGGTGCGGTCGATGCATACAAAAACTTTATTAGTGTATGTCGTATTTTAAATTGTATACACTAATACAATTCTTGTATACATCGATTGCACCGTTAGTAAGATATGCTCACCTAAATTTTTTTAGTCCACATCATTTTTGTACAGACTTTATTTGCCCTTTACCTGTATCCGAGGTCAGTTTAAAAGCAGCTCCGTTTTCTTAAAGGACATTGACTTGGTTGAACCATAAATACTAAAATTAACAAGGGTATTTTTGGTTTTTTTGGTTTTTGGTTTTTTTTGTATATATTTTGTTTTGTTGTATTTGTTTTGGTTTATTTTTTATGGGTGGCGTGTTTATTTGGCTATGATTTGTATTGGTGGTTTGTTGTTGGTAATATTTTTTCGTTGCGTTTAGTTTTAATTTTTAGTTAGTTTTTGTTTTTTTTTGTGTAGTAGTTTATATGTAGTTATATTTAAAGGTTTCCTTTTGTGTTATTTGGTAGTTTGTTTTATATTTTTATTAATTTTGTATATATTGCTCGTTCTTTTTGAGTTTTTGTATTTTTGTCTTTAAGTGATTGTGAGTCTCTGTCAAATGCAAATCCCGATCATATTCAAGAAGTTCACTTTAGTAGTTATGGTGCAACCACGCCATTTTTTGCGGCGTTTTTTTTTAATCAATTAAAAGCAAAGTTGAGCAAGCTGAGCAAAAAAATATAAAATTGTTACAAACTCTTAAAATATTAAAGTAGATGAAATGACGCCTTGTTAGCCGTAATTTATTATACGAGATATTTATCGACTGAAAGATCTTCTTATTGCTCGTAAAAGTTTTTTCCACGCAATAGACTTAGGTTTCGATATTTATTTTAAAGTATTAGAAAAAACTTTAAGCAATGAGTCATAGTACTGCATAATTAGTTGATTAATTAAACACTGCTCCCCATCAAAAATATCCATTTTTTATAGTTTTTAAATCAAAATTTTATTGGTGATATACATCTATTTCACCTCTGTAATTTTTGATACAAAATATAAATACCCAGATTTAACCAAACATTTAAGATTTAAGCACCAAAGATTCAAGATTTAAGAAGCAAAGATTCAAGATTTAAGCAAAGCCTATTTAGGTGATAAAAGTCGGGAGTATAGAGCACATCGACTCTAATAATGAAAGAAAGCACCATAAAGGCTGGTTCATACTTATGACAAAACGTCCTTTGGACAAAGTCCAAAGGACAAAAGTCCTTTAGACTTTGTCCAAAGTACAAATACAGCGTAAAAACGTCCTTTGGACTTTGTCCAAAGGAAAAAGTCCAAAGGACAAAATCCAAAGGACAACGTGTTCATACTTTCTTGTCCTTTGGATTTTTCCCTTTGGATTTTGTCCATTGGACTTTGTCCAAAGGACAAATTCTAAGTGGCGTTCATACTTCGTCCAAAGGCAAAAATAAAAAAAAAACGTTTTGGCTTGTCCAAAGGACGTTTTGGCTTGTCCAAAAGACGTTTTCGCTTGTCTAAAATTGTCCTTTGGACTTTGTACAAAGGACGTTTTGTCATAAGTATGAACCAGCCTTAACAGTAAAGAGTTTTTTCGGCGTTAAGATTGATGTTATAAAGCTAGATTAGTAGGGTTTTTATAATGTAGCAACAATGAAAACAAAGCGTAACATTCGAATTACTTCGATTTTTCTGAATTACTTTTTCTAATTTTTTTCCGACTCTTAATCCCAATCCGCCCTATAACAATTAAAATTTTTAAAACAAACTGGCTAAAATTGTTAAAATGCGCCCAGTTTTGTTAAACCGCCATTTTTAGTATACTGTAAACCCTTTAAGAGAAAAAATGAATAAAGTTTATGTCCCTGCCTTTTGATAAAATTAATAAAAATAAAATAAATAAATAAAATGTTTTCCATGCTGAATCTGTCATTATGCCCAGTCGAACTCGACGTCATGCGAAAATAGAAGTAGAATAGCTGTCTGACTGCCGCTAGCATTTACCTCTTAACGAGAAGCTTTGCGATTTATTTTTGCTTCGGAGCATTAAAAACTCATAAAATGTATGCATATTTTTAGAAGAATTAGAATTAGACATATATTTTAATAATGATTCAAAGAAAAACGGTTTAAATGGCGAGTTGTCAATTTCTGTTATTTTAGCCTGCGGGAATATCACTTTTACAACACAAAAATGTTACAGATTCACTTCGTGGCTCTATGATAATCGAAAAAATTTTTAAAGATCCAGGGCTGGTAATAGACTTCTTCCTAGTGTTTAACCCTTTCTGATTATTATCGCGTCTTTGACGAGAAACATAAATCGCGTCTCGGTTTTTTACGCAAATGACAAAAACAAAAACTATCAAGTAGTTCCATTGGCATTGGGCAGCGATTGCACCATAATTCACCATTATTAAACGCGTTTTTTCGTTCAATTAATCAAAAATGGTTAGCAATTTTTTTTCACGGTTTTTCAAACTTTATTTACTCTGCAACTTTGGCATTTGAAGCCAAACTATTAAATCAAATTCTTACCAGCATTTGTTTTATCAATTAACATATCTTAGAAGGCATCAGACATTTTTGAAATATCTAATCTCTAGCTGAATAGAAAAAAAATTATAATATATCGCTTCAATTTTTTTTTAATCTTCAGTTTTATTGTAAAATACCCAAAAATCAACTGAATACGCAAAAAACAAAGTCTTATAAATATTAATAAAACTATAGACATATAAATCAACTTATAACACATAAAATACACTTTCGAAAATCAAATTTACAAACCATATCCCACGATTGTTTAATAGGAAAAAGGAAACGGTGTTTGTGATTGTTTTTGTGTAATTAAACAACTCTAATGGCATTCAAATATGCGCATACGTTTATGAGCAATAGAAGAAAGTAGAAGAATGTCTCGCTCGGGTTCCGGCGGCTATACCAGTAAATACAGTTCTTACAAGCGGTACACGACGTCTACGGAGGTGAATTACGCCTCCCACAGTGCCCTCTCCAGCTATAAAAAAGAGGCGTCCACTGAATACACCAGCGCCAGAGGAACTCGCAGCTCGACAAAGGAATACGTTTCGGTATGTTCAACACGAATCGGTTCCAATTCGCTCCAGGCCCAATTCGCTCCGGGCCCAATTCGCTGCGGAAAAAATTTTCGAACGCATTTCTGATTATCAACAAAATTTTACTTTTAATAGTCTAAGCCTAAGCCTAAGCCTAAGCCTGAACATAAGCCTAAGCCTAAGTCTAAGCTTAAGCCTAAGCCTAAGCCTAAATATGTTTAGTTTACATAGCGTACGTAATATTAATTAATTTATACGCTTGTTGGAAATGTGTTTGCAAATTATTTCCGGAGCAAATTGGGCCCGGAGCGAATTGGGCCTGGAGCGAATTGGGCCCGGACCGAATTAAGCCCGCAGCAAATTGGGCCCGGAGCAAATTGTGCGGAGCGAATCGGGCCAGACCCGTTCAACACGTCAATACCATGACAGAATAACCCAGAATCAGCACCTTATACTCGTAACTGTGACTCTTTTTATTTTCTATCATACAAATAATATAAGCGTAATGATTCAGATTGACAAAATCAATGCCACGACAGAATGAGCCAGAATCAGCACCTTATACTCGTAACTGTAACTCTTTTTATTTTCCGTCATTCAAAAGTAATGAGCCTGAGTGACAAAGTAATATTGTTGAATAATATTTCCGGAAACGCTACTAATAATAGAACATATATTTGACAAATTTTTAGCGGCTTTTCAGCATTACAAAATGTTTTTTTTTTCGTTTTCTAATTAATCCAAAAAAAATCACAAAGGAAAAACCTTTAGCTTTAAACAAAGGTCAAAAGTTTAACAAAAATACTTAAAATTGTTTTAATATTGTTGCTAAATCTCTGGTTTCTAAGAAAATTAGGTGAAAATGATTTATTTTATAACGAATTTTAATTTCGCGCTGGGACCAAACTTTTGTTATGCTAGGTTGGTTCATTTAAAAACTAGAGTTCCGCAGCCCCGAGATCCATAGCAGTACGCGAGTTTCCAGATTCAGAACAACTAATTCTCCATAGTTAATTCATCCTAATCAATTTAAATTTTAAATAAAGTATCCATGTTTTTTGCTCTTTTAAATAAAGTATCCATGTTTTTTGCTCTTTTAAATAAAGTATCCTCGTTTTTTAGTCTTTTTTGTCGCATAAGACCAACACTGAGAATAACCCTTTGGTATTCTTTCCACTACTAATTCACAGAAGGGATTCTGCGTCAGTGCTGTTGTGTGTTAAACTCCGCGACGGAGGCGAGAAGGGGCGGGGTTTAACACAGTGCAGCACTGACGCGGAGTATATTTTCCGCGTTTGCAGCGGTTTTTGCGTTTTTTGGACGAAAAAATTCCAAAGGGTTAACCCATGTTGTCTGATCTCAGGTCTAATCCCTTTTCAAAGACGCGCGTATCGAGCAAAATAATGAAGCATTTTTTTCCACAAAAATATTAATTGATATATATATAAAATTTGGAAAAACGACAAAAAATTAAATACTATGACGCACTATTATGTTTTGTCTTATGATTATGCGCAGAAATACTTAATGATGTTCAAATTTTAAGGGCAGCGAAACACGAACGTTGCCCGTTTATGTCGCCATTCGTGATTATCAGCCGGAGAAAAATGATAAAGATTCGATCGCACTGGAAGAAGGGCAAATCGTGGAGGTTCTGGACAGCAGGAATTCTTCATCTTGGCTAGTTAGAACAAAAGTAAATTATTTCAGTTTTTTAAATTTATTTTTTTAGTTTTTTTAGATTTTATTATTTCTGTTTATATTTATTTGTTTATTATTATTTATCTATAGTAATTCTCACCAAACTAAGTTTTGTTTAGTTTTTGAAAAAAAAGTTCACTTATTAAAAGTTTCATTTTTAAGGGGATGGGCTAAACTTTTTTTACAAGCTCAATTTGACAAAATTTATTTTTTGTAGTATTTTCTGCTGTGAACCAACACATATTTTGTTTTAAAAAATAAACCATTAAATTTTTAATGTTTACAGCTTTAACCCTTTGGGATTTTTTTTGTCCAAAATCCGCGCTGAAAATCACCAGAATGGATTCCGCACCACCGCTGCTCAGCATTAAACCTTGCCTAAGCGTCGTCTTCGTCACCATGTTTAACACTGAGCAGTGGTAGCAAGGAATAGCGGAAAGAATCCCAAATGGTTAAGAATAATTAGCAATTTATTGATCCACCTCAATTATTTTTAGGTATGAAAAATATGCATATATTATTTATTTAGTTTGCAGTAAAATATACGTGCAATTAATAATTGTCTATTTCTAATCAATATTTCAGAAGATTTACATATAAACAAAAACATAGAGTAGGTATTAAGTTTGCAATTTGTTATGTATTCTGGTACTATGGTTATAAGTTTTTGGATTTACTAATT
>JASAMX010019725.1:0-10182 GCA_030248175.1 Microlaimidae sp. YZB2_3 | reverse complement strand
CGAAATCAATTGGTCAACCGTCGTGGATATAGAACATTAATCAAGATGATAAAAACAAACTTCACTTTCATTGAATCCTAAATTCAAAATCTAAAATTGCAAAACTTTATACAATATAACATTACATTGCTTCCTTTTACGAGTTCACGCCAAAATAAAAATTAGTTATAAACAAAATATCATTATTAAAATAGGATAGATATTTAATGGTTTATATTAATCTTTTTTGCTCAAAGTTTTGAGTTGCTTTGTGGTTAATAGCAAAAACAAAAACAAATTTTTGCGACAAAAAGAAAGGAATTTTTTTTGGAAAAATTGGAAAAAAATTTACAGCTTTAAGCTTAAAAATGAATTAACAATACTTAATATAAAAAATAAAAAAGTACGGGGTGTTTAGAACCTCAAGCAGGGAACTTGGAGCCATCGGAAATTTTTGAGAACTTGGAGCCTTTAAGAAAAAAATTGTGTGGGGTTAGATTTGGGCTTCGCTTAGGCTTAGGTAAACGTTTTACCGATTTTTGTTTTAGGCTCTAAGTTCCCAACTTACGGCTCCAAAATATATTATATATATATAGCACACGCAGAAGACACACGATGGTATCCGCGTTTTAAAATTGCACAAACACGAAACTCACTCCGGTTGTTATTAGTTTGATTAATAACAATCACCAATGGAAATATTTTTAAATTATTGAAAATTTAAAATACAGGATATCTGACTTAATTTCGGCCACCAATTTAGGATGTTAGAAAATTGGCTTATTTTTAAAACAAAAAAGAACTAGCACGAAAGTAACTGGATTAATGTTGAATAAAGTGTTTTTGCAAAAGTTTTTTACTTTTGTTATTCTGCATTATCAACATTTTCATGCAAAAAGTGAATTTTTGTGATTTTCTTAATTTTTGCTTTGTGTTTAAACTGCATCAAATTTAGAACGAAGCACTATATCATCTTTTATATTTTTTCACGAAGCACTATATCACTATATATTTTTTGCTTTTTTTAATGTTTTTTAAGCCAAAAATAAAAATTCAACAAAAAATACATGTTATTAAAACTTTTTTTTAAGGTTTTGACATAATTATTTAAAGTCTTGCTAATAACCATTAAAGTTTGCATAAGGGAAAAAATTAAGTTATATGTACCAAGAACAATACCTATGCATAAGTTTGCAACCTTTAAAAATTTTTATTGTTCGTTTTGGCAATGGTTATAGCCAGTTTTTTCTAGGTGCCGAAGTTAATGGTTCGTGCCTTAATTTCGGCCACTATAAAAAAACTTTAAACCTCCACTGATCTTTAACTGTAACAGAAATTTTAAAATTTTGCACTGGAATAACAAAAATAGCTATCGTTTGATTTTTAGACCAAATTTTAGGTCGATTGGAAAAACCAGAAAAAACTTATCCAAAAAAATAAAAAAGGTGGTCGAAATTAAATCAGCTACAATAAATAGTCGATTTCCAAAGACAAGTGAGCACCAAAAAAAATCAACAAGCTCAGCAATAGTTACGTTGCTGTCAATTATGTAAATTTTTGTAAGATTTCAAAACAATCTTTATTCTCAGATCACCGCAGTTAAGTTTTAAAAAATTAGCAAAAAGGTTTCATGAAATAAAACATGCATCAGTAATTATGAAAGCTTGTCTCAGAAGGTTGACGCTAACTGTTGAAAAAACCCATTAAAGCTTTTTCATCACGCCTGTTTGAACACCGTGTACGCAACATGGCTTTGACTCGGATATCAATTTTACTTTTCATACTCCTATTTCAAAAGTAATTTCATAATTATTATATCTTTTTCTTTACTACAAAACGAGTCCCACCGGCATAAAAAAATATGTGACAGTGACTGGTTTTTTTGTATTTATACACATTAGTAAGGATTTACGGTTACGTGTAATTTTTACTGGTTGTGACGCATTTCGCTAAAGTACCAACGAAATAAACTAACGTCTGGACACGAGTAAAAAGGCCGCTAGTCTTGTAATGCCCATGTAAGCATAAAAAGTAATGTTATTAAACACTTAGCGGCTTTCACTAAACGTCACAAAAAATCACTTTTTCATCCCTCGTGCATATTTTCCGAAAATGGAAAGTAATTAATTACACGCTGTAAAAATTGCCTTTCTTTTCAATATCTATTACTCACGACAATCTATTTTCATAAAAGACTGGATTCATATTACAGATTAGTTTATTTTCATAAACAGTGAGTTTCAAATAGGAAAAACAGAATTTTTTGTGGGAAAAAATATGCAGCTTCTATTGAATTCCATTATAAAAAAACATTCAAAGTATATCATTAATCTTTTAAAACTCAGAAAATGAGGAAAAATTAGAATCAGAAAACCCAAAAAAACCCGAATAAATGCAGAGTGTATCTAATAAATTTTTGTAAAACCTCTAACATGCCAAACACTATTAGAAAAAATTTATGTTTAGAATAAAAAAATGAGAAACGACTTCAAAAGAAAATGTTTCAATCGATGTTAAAATGTTCCAAAAATAACGCGGATTACTGATTTTTGTTTAATTTTAAGGCATATATTAACGAAAATGACCTTTTTTGAGATAAACTTTGACAATTATAGAAAAAAACATATATACAGCTCATATTTTAAGCTAATAGAGGAATTAAGATATTTAAGAGTAGGTGGATAAACAAAGCTTATTTTCAAAATTGTTTAAAATTGTCTAAAATAGTAAAAATCAATTATAAAAAACGTAAATTTAACAAAATTATTCGTGCCTTTTTATATTTTTTATGATTTGAACACTAATTACTCTTTAAAAAGCAATATTTTGTCAAATCGCTTTAAAATCTTAAAAAAATATTGGCTGGATTTGGAATATTAATTAACAGAAAAAAAGGAATCCATCTATAATAACCAATCAATCTTATGGTTCCACGAAGAGTTTATTATAGTTATCCACTATTCATTTTTTTATCTTAACGATTTAGGGTCAATGGAGCCTTGGAAACTTAGAGCTGGAACTTGGAGCCAAAAATAGGGAAGTTTCAGCCGTAAGTTGCGAACTTGAAGCCAAAAATAAAAACCCCGAAAACGTTTACCTAAACCTAAGCGAAGCCTAAATCTAAGTCCAAACCATTTTTTTCTTAAACTTTCGAAGTTCCCATTGTTCGTGGCTCTAAGTTTCCAAAATTTTTTGATGGCTCCAAGTTCCCTGTTTGTGGCTCTAAAGACCCCGTGCCGATTTTAACCGCGTATCAAACGCAGATGTCAAGCACGCCTGGCGTTTCAGTGCTATATGTGAAGGACGTAAACGGATATCATTGCAGCAAAAACTCAAAGTTTAATATTGGGCAGTTCTGAAGTGATTTTTATATCCGTTAAATAGACGTTTTTTCCACTTAAGATCAGAAGTATTTTATACAATTATCAAAATTCACCAACTACTCAGAAAAAATAAATACCATGAATTCTTTATTTTATTCGTTATAAAATCTCCATTTTTTATTCTGTTGACCACTGAAAGAAACCAACACATGTTCCTCTTATATGTATAACTTTTTTAATTTAGGAGATAAAAATAAATCATTTAAAAATAAAACGAAACTCGAATGCCACCAGGAAGCGACATTACTTAAACACTGAAATTTTGTTGGAATAATGCCAGCAGTTCATTTTAAATCCATTTAAAAAGCTTAAAATGGTTAAAATAAAAAAATAAGAATATACCAATTTATATTTGAAAACGTCATTTATTGCGCAAAAACACACTAAAAACGCATGTAAAAAAATTATTCTGTCATAACATATGTTTTTACCTATGTTTCTATATTAATATCTTTATATAGAATAAATATCAGATGTATAAAATTTTGGCCCATCTTATGTAAATTACAAAATAAACTGACTCAGTTTGCTAAATTTAAATTAAAATGAAATTCGAAACATTCTAGTTTTATTTTTTGCTTGACTTCAGGCCGCGTAATAAAATTAATTCAAAATACAATCGACATTTCCGTTATTGTTTTTTTTTTTATATTTTTTATAATTACTTTGCGGGGCGGCTGTCGCGACCACTCTGTCGCTTCTACAGTGCCGTTCAGTTTAATCAATTATTCAACGTTGTTGCGATAAAAGATATTTGTAGAAAGAGTAACGTTTTACTAAAAAGTATAATTGGTCTTTAGAAAAGCAAATACATTGAAAAGATCTACTTTAAGGTTTATTTATTTTGTGAACAGAAACAAAATTGTGTTATGACACGTGAATAGTGATATTATTATTTTTGTCATCCAATACTATTTATTGGGAATATTTTTCTTTAACTGGTTTCTGCATGGTTTTTACACATTATCTATTATTTTTATTTCAAAAATGTTGTTTTTTATCAAAAAACTATTATAAAGTGTTATCAAGATCGATCAAACTTACTCACTTAAAAGTAGTGTTTTTCACCACATATTAATTAGAAGCTAAACTCTAAGCATGGAGTTTTATTAACGACCAAAGCTAAAGTCTTCCAGGCTGAAATTAAGGGCGTGACTGCTCTCCGTCAGGAAGAAATAAACAATAAACCCGTGAGCGAGAAAAAAAATTTCAGCAGTTATGTAACCAATTATTATTTAGTTGCGTCATGTGTTTCTCTGCACGTGATATTTTCTCAAAAAACGAGTGGTTACTTTACCACTCATCTATTTTCACCCTGATAGAATTTATCTTTAATGTGGTGTCCTTTATTTTCTAAAACATATACCATTTGAAACATTGTTTAAATACGTTGTTTGTGAGTGTTTTTCAAAATCTAACCTGTTTGAATTTGATTTAAGCGCAATCGATCACAAATTAGATTGTTTGGAATATTTTACGCTATTTGTAAAATTAAATGGTTTTTATGTACAGTATTTTGTTCGAAAGATTTGGGTTTATTTACAGTTCCTCTTGAGCTTATGGAAGAATGCATAGGCATTCTTAGATCGTAAAATCTGTCAGAAACAATAAATCTATATATAAATGGACGTAATGTCTGTCTGTCTGTGTGTGTGTTGCCTAACTCCTCCATAACCACTCAACGGATTCAGGTGTTTGAGGTATCATTGAAAAGCTCATACCCCAGGGAATGTCGTAAATGGGTTGAATTTTTTAAAAATTTTACATGGACATATTTAGACTGGGCAACGCATTTTTACCACAGGGGGGACCATATGGATTTTGGAAGTAGAAAAATTTTTTGTCTTTGAATTGGCTCAAACTTATTGGTAAGAGTAATTAGTCAACAAAAAGCCAGAATATCACGTGTTTTTTTTTTTTTGAAAAAAGGAACAAGGACATTTTTTTTATGCTGGACAAATTTTCACTAAAGAGAGAATTCCATTCCTCCCCAACCACAAAAAGAATTGGGATAAATGAAATATCATTGCAAAGCTTGCAGCTTGGGGAATGTCATAAACTGTTCGAAATTAGGAAAAAATTTGCATGGACATCTTTAGGCTGGACAACGTATTTTCATATAAAAAGACAACGCATTTTCACCAGAGGGGGGACCTTATGGATTTTGGAAATTGAAAAATTTTTTGTCTTTAAATTGGCTTAAACTTATTAGTAAGAGTGATTATGATTAGTCAATGGAAAGTCAGAATATCACGTTTTTTTTAAAGATGAAAAAGGATATCTCTATGCTGGACAACGTTTTTGTTAAGGTACTTTACAAACTGCTAATACTTTGATATAAACTACAGTGATAAAACCTAATAGATATAGGCTAAGTGCTTTTTAGCTTGCTAATGTACCTATGCATGCCATGTGTCCCTAGGTATAGCTGTTATGTATATTCAGAAAACTCAGTGACTTTATGTTTCAAAATTATTTTGAGTATATAAGTAAAATGTTTTCCTAAGATTGTATGTAGAACCTTCTAGAACATTCTGGAAAGTGAGGTCATATTACCTAATGCTAATTGGCTAAGAACTTTCTAGAAACTTCTGGAACAATACTTTGCTGGTATATAAATGGGGCCTGTTAGCTCCTAATGATAGTGTATATTTGCCTTTCTTTATGCTTTGCCATTACTGCTCTGGCTATATACTGCCTGTACTATACTGCTGCTTTGCCTTGTGCTACTTGCTACTGCTGCTGTTTATCTGTTCCTGTTAGCAAATAAACTACTGTTGTGGAATCCTTTTGTGTACATCGCCACTGAAAACACAACAGTTTTTTTTTACTAAAGAAAGGAATGACATTCCTCCCTAAAAGGATTGCGATAAATGAGACATCATTGCAAAGCTTACAATCCGGGGAATATTATAAAAAAGTTGAAATTTAGGAGAATTTTACATGGACATTTTTAGGCTGGACAACGTATTTTCACACAAGGGGGATCTTCTGGACTTAGGAAGTTGAAATTTTTTTGTCTCTGAATTTTTTGCCTTAAACTTTTTCCTAAGAGTTATTAGTCAATGGGAAGTCAGGATATCATATTTTTTAGAAAGCTCAACATGGACATCCTTATAATGGACAACTTATTAACACTAAATAACTTGAGACCCTTCTCGAAAAACACCAAACGTATTGAGTTAAAAGAGGTATCATTGTAAAACTTACACTCCGGGGAATGCCGTAGAAAGTAAAAAAAAGAAAGAGATTGAATTTTTAGAAAAAAATTAACACAAACATTTATAGACAACTTCTTTATGGACAATAAAATTTTTGTTGCAAAAAGAGATGAAAACATGCTCTTTTGGAGTTTCCAATTATGGAGATTTTATGGACAATAAAATTTTTGTTGCAAACAGAGCTGAAAACATGTTGTTTTGGAGTTTCTAATTTTGGAGATTTTAAGTTTAATATCGGATTTAAAATTAAAAAATTATCTCTCATAAAAAACACATATCGTTTTAAAACTTGGAACATTACATGATGGACAAGTAATAGTTGTTCAGATGATAAATTTTCAAAATTAATAAAAAACAATCAACACAATTAAAAACAAATAAATTATTGATTTTATATGGAATTATCATAACTGTATTCTATAAAACAAATGGATCTTAAAAAATACAGGGAAAATTGTTTGTCAGCCATATGGCTGGCAAACAATTTTCCCTGTTTGTTTTATAGAATACAGTTATAAAAATTTTAAAGTATAAAAATCAATTACTTGTTTTTAATTGTGTTGATTGTTTATTAATTTTGAAAATTTATCAGTCTGAACAACTATTACTTTGTCCGTCATATTAATATTCCAAGTTTTAAAACGATATGTGTTTTTTATGAGAGATAATTTTAATTTTAATCCAAATTATTAAACTTAAAAATCTCCAAAAATTGAACTACCAAAACAACATCTTCGGCTCTTGGGACAAAATTTTATTGTCATAAAAATCTCCATAATTGGAAACTACCAAAAGAGCATGTTTTCACTCTCTTTTTTTCAGACAAAATTTTATTGTCCATTCTTGTAAATGTTTGCTGTTAATTTTTTTTCTAAAAATTCAATCTCTTTTCTTTTACGGCGATTTTCTAAGTTTTACAATAGTACTCTTTTAACTCAATACGTTTCGGTGTTTTTCGAGAGGTCTCAAGCTATTTAGTGTTAATAGTTGTCCGTATAAGGATGTCCATGTTGAGCTTTCTAAAAAAATATGATATCCTGACTTCCCATTGACTAATAACTCTTCCAGAAGTTTCAGGCCAAAAAATTCAGAGACAATTTTGGATTTAAGTATCCAGAAGATCCCTTGTGTGAAAATACGTTGTCCCACCCTAAAAAATGTACCATGCAAAATTCTCCTAAATTTCAACTTTTTTTTATAATATTCCCCGGATTGTAGACTTTGCAATGATGTCTCATTTATCGCAATCTTTTTTAGGGGAGGAATGTCATTCCTTTCTTAGTAAAAAAAACTGTTTGTGTTTTCAGTGGCGATGTACACAATTCCCCACAACAGTAGTTTATTTGCTAACAGGAACAGTCAAAGGCAGCAGGGTAAGGCAAAGCACAGGTACGGGCGGTATATAGCCAGGAGACAGTAATGGCAAAGCGTAAAGGAATGAATATACACTATCATTAGGAGCTAACAGCCCCTGTCCAGCAAAGTATTGTTCAAAGTTTCTAGAAAGTTCTTAGGCACACAACATTCCCAGGTAATATGACCTCACTTTCCAGAATGTTTCTAGAAGGTTCTACATACAATCTTAGGAAAACATTTTTTATTTATATACTCAAAATAATTTTGAAACATAAAGTCACTGGCTTTCTGAATATACATAACGGCTATATTGACACATGGCATGCATAGGTACATTAGCAAGTATAAAAAGCACTATATCTATTAAATTTTATCACTGTAGTTTATATCAAAGTATTTTAGGCAGTTTTTTGTAAAGTACGTTAACAAAAACGTTGTCCAGCATAAATTATCCCTTTTTCATCTTTTAAAAAAAACGTGATATTATAATATTTTATTGACTAATCATAATCACTCTTACTAATAAGTTTAAGCCAATTTAAAGAGCAAAAAATTTTCAATTTCAAAAATTTCAAGTCGCCCCCCTCTGGTGGAAATGCGTTGTATTTTTATATGAAAATACGTTGTAGCCTAAAAGATGTCCCCGTGGATTTTTTATTCGAACAGTAGACATTCCCCGAGCTGCAAGCTTGCAATATTTCGTTGCCAATTCTTTTTTTGTGGGGAGAAATGGAATTCTCTCTTTTTGGTGAAAATTTTTGTCCAGCATAAAAAAAATGTCCCTTGTTCCTTTTTTCAAAAAAAAAAACACGTGATATTCTGGCTTTTTGTGACTAATTACTCTACCAATAAGTTTGAGCCAAAAAATACAAAGACAAAAGTTTCTCTTCAAAATTCATATGTATAGTTAAAAATGCGTTGCCCAGTCTAAATATGTCCATGTAAATTTTTAAAAAATTCAACCCATTTACGACATTCCCTGGGGTATGAGCTTTCAATGATACCTAAACATAATGCCGGTTTAATAAACTTGGAGGAGTTCACCGGCGCGCACACACACACTCGGTTTTACGTCCCTGTGGATTTATACTTTTCTGACAGATTTTACGAGATCTAAGAATGCTACGTGCGCATAAGCTCAAGAGGAACAAAACCCAAATATTTCGAACAAAATCCTGTACATAAAAACCATTTTATTTCAAAATAAGCATAAAAATATTCCAAACAATCTAATTTGTGATCAATGTGCGCTTGACAGTAGATTTTGAAACTCACAAACAACGTATTTAAACAATGTTTCAAATGGTATATGTTCTCAAAAATAAGAAGGACACCAGCATTAAAGATAAATTCTATCAGGTGAAAATATGAATAATGCAACAATAACCACTCGGTTTTTTGAGAAAAGTATCACGTGCAAGATAACGCCCCCCCCGCAACTAAATAATAATCAATTACATAACTGCCTTGAAATTTTTTCTCAGCTTAGCCGGTTTTAGGACCTTTTTATTTTCTTCCTGACGGAGAGCAGTCAGCCGCACGTTATTTCAGCCTGGAAGACTTGAGCTTTGGTCGTTAATGAAAAAAAAAAATGCTTAGAGTTTAGCTTCTAATTAATATGTGGTGAAAAACACTACTTTTAAGTGAGTTAAGTTTGAGTCGATCGTGATAACACTTTTATGATATTTTTTGATAAAAACAACATTTTAAATAAAAATAATAGACTAATGTGTAAAAACCATGTAAACTTCCGGTTAAAGAAAAATATTTCCATTTAAACAGTGGTAAATAACAAAAATAATAATATCGCTCCACGTGTTTCATAACGCAATTTTGTTTCTGTTCAGTAAAATTAAATAAAATTTAAGGTTTTTCTTTTCAATGTATTTGCTTTCCCTTAAAGACCAATTATACTTTTTAGTAAAATGTTACTCTTTACAAATATCTTTTATCGCAACAACGTTAGAATAATTAGGTTAAACTGAACAGCTATAGAAGCGACAGAGTCGGGTCACAACAGCCGCCCGGCAAAGTAATTATAAAATTACTCAAAAAAAAACGATAACGGAAATGTCAATTGTATTTTGAATTAATTTTATTACGCGGCCTAAAGTCAAGCAAAAAATAAAACTAGAATGTTTCGAATTTCATTTTAATTTAAATTAGCAAACTGCGTCAGTTTATTTGTAATTACATAAGAATAGGCCAAAATTTTATACATATAAATCTTATTCTCTAAGAGC
>JASAMX010019723.1:0-16831 GCA_030248175.1 Microlaimidae sp. YZB2_3 | reverse complement strand
GTCTAGAATTTATTGTTATCAATATTCATTTAGACTATTTGTAATATTCACTAATATACAAAAGTGAGCAAAAACGGCAACTTTTTAGGCATCCTTTGTTTGTTTTCCTGCATTGTCGGTTTGATCTTTGTTACAAGGGCGGGAGAATTCTGGGTGAAGCTTTTTGACAGTTTCGTGGTTTCCCTATGCTCTAATGGCCGTCGCTTTTTGGGAAGTTGTCGGCGTTATTTACGTCTATGGATGGAGAAGGTAAAGTGTGGACGGAAAATTGCAAAATATTCCAATATTGATGCTTGATTTTCGATACAAATAGGTTAAAAATAATAAGTAAAAACGTTTACAATCGATGAATCTGCGGTATTACGGTAGTCTCACATAACTTGCATACCGTGTCGTTTAATTTGCATAAAAATTTTGTCGCGTGCACCTAATTGGTCGTTTCGTATAATGTTTATTTCACGAATACTAATACTAATATTACGTTTAGTAGTTTCTTTAGACGTTTTCCAACCAAAAAATCAAGGTGATTACACAATATTGAGAACGCATTTTCTAAACCTGATTTTTACTTATTTGAAATTAATTTATCTTTGTCAATTTTTTAATCTAACCCTCTGTTTGTAAATGTAGATGACAACACACTGATATAATTGTTACTGTAGATTATTAGCAATCAATTTTCGTTGTTTTTTGTATCTTCTCATTTGCAAACCCCTTGGATTTTTGATGATGAATAACATAAAAATCTTTATTAATATCAAGAATACATGAAATTTAATTAATAACGAAAAGAAGAATGAGAAATGAAGAACAAATTATACGGGCTATGTGTGGATCCAACCTAAATGCATACGTATGCATAAATTCATATGCATACGTATGCATAATTATTTTAGTTATCTGCATACGTATGCATTTTTCCACAAAGTATATGCATACGTATGCATTTTTTTGAAACTTTTATGCATATGTATGTATTTAGAAAAAGCGTTAAACAAAAATGCATACGTATGCATATACTTTCCGGAAAAATGCATATGTATGCATATAAGTTGCAAAATATGCATACGTATGTATATTTTCTTAAAAAACAAAAAAAAGTTTTTTTGTAATTTCCAAAATATGCATACGTATACATATTTTCTTAACTTATATGCATACGTATACATTTTTCCGGAAAGTATATACATACGTATGCATTTTTTGCAACTTTTATGCATTCGTATGCATAAAAATTACAGAAAATTCA
Source organism: Microlaimidae sp. YZB2_3 (assembly GCA_030248175.1). Lineage (NCBI taxonomy): Eukaryota > Metazoa > Nematoda > Chromadorea > Desmodorida > Microlaimidae > Microlaimidae sp. YZB2_3. The sequence continues at coordinate 15,582 of JASAMX010019723.1, read as the reverse complement.
TACGCATGCATAAAAGTTTCAAAAAAATGCATACGTATGCATAAAAGTTACAGAAAAATGCATACGTATGCATAACATACGTGTATGCATACGTATGTATATTTTTATATGCATACGTATGCATTTAGGTTGGATCCACACATAGCCCGTATAATTTGTTCTTAATTTCTCATTCTTCTTTTCTTTAATTATTAAGTTTCATGTATTCTTGTTAATACTAAGATTTTTCGGCAGAATTAATTCAAATTAATTAAACAAAATAAATAATTAAATTATTGATGTTTTAGATTTTGCGACGATATTCAATGGATGACCGGAGTCCGTCCGGGCTTGTATTGGACAATATGCTGGCGCTTTATCTCTCCGGTGATCATGTTGGTCTTGTTTTTAGCCAGCATGATCATTAGTATAATTAACCAACCCAAGTACTTCGGCTATAATCAGGCAACGGTGAGTTTTTGTAGTTTTTTGTTTGTTCGTTATAATAATATAAAAAATTTACAAAAGTGTAAAAAATACTTTTGATATAATGAAAATCGCAAAATATAACACAAAACAAGGTATGAAAATCTAGATGAATTTCACGAAAAAAGACTGTCAATGTATTAAAAAAAACGCTACGTGGAAAAATTTATCGTTAATAGAAACACAGAAAGAAAAGGTAAAAAAAAATTTTTGTGGCCTAATTTTAGGCTCTAAGATGCCAGTAAATCCGAAAAAGCGTGATTTTTCATAGTGTATTGATATATATTTTTATATAGTGTATTGATATAAATTTTTACTTTGCACTTTTCTATATTTTTTAAGCACATACCCTCTAACTATTTGTTTATAAGTAACGCCTTTAATCATTGAAGGTAATTAAAGAAATTAAAGCCGAACACAAAAAAAACTAATAAAATCTCTACCTGAATCCAAATCTAAGCCTAAATTTTAGCTCAAACTAATTTTTTATTAAGTAGCTATAAAGTGCTCCGAATTCTTGTTGTTGGCAGCAAAAATTTCTCAAAAATTTCCGACAGTTTAGTTCCCAACTTACAAATCTAAAAACCCCTGTAACTAAACGCATTTTTAGGCAAAACCAGTTCGCATGAACTATCCAGTGTGGTGCAAATACATCGCCGGTATAATCGTTCTCGTGGCAATGTGTCCGGTGCCTATCGTCGCATTTTTGCGCTACTTTAAAATCTTCAAGTTTGAGGGCGACATTCATCAAGTAATTAATTTTTTTTATTTTAATTTTAATAAAAAAAGAGGGTTATATACAGTGAAGACACTTTGTAATTTTTTAATTAAAAATAGATTAAATAAATAAAAAAACCAATCTCATTTTTTATACACAATGTAATACCGAAAAAAAACGTATTATTCAGCTGAAAATATAAACTGTCCTGTTGTTTGCTGAAAAAAATGACGTTTGAGGTGACCAATGAAGAATGAAGACGGTTAATTTTATCTACAAAAAGATCTCGAGCAGATTTTAAAATAATTTGTACATATTAAAAAAAAGATTGAAAGAAAAAATAATAAATTTTTAAAAAAAAAAAGAGCTAGATGTGCATATTTTGTTTTTTCTCATTTTTAATCATAAATTTTTAATTTTTCGAGACCATTGTGTACATCGAATTAACCCTCGTGATTCTCCGATAATACCTAATTTCGCTCGTTATTGAAATATTTGAATCTTGGAATAAAAACAATTTATTTATCACCGTTGTAATAACTAATTTAAAAAAAACATGATTTTTAGCAAAAGGTTATTGGAAATAATAATAATTAAAAAAAAATATTGAAGGCACTGTTTACTCATTATCGATTATGCTCAATTTTTTTATTCGCAAAAAAATTGCACCGACCGAAATGAGCTTTTAGACAGTTAAACGAAATAAAATTTACCTGGTTTGTTTAATAATTGTCTAAAGTTTTGATAAATTTATCACATTTCCAAAAATTGAAAATGGGAGATGGTCTCTTCTTCTATGCTTAAAAAATTTTACTAAGAAACTGCTTTATATTTTTTTCCTTAAGTATTTTCAAAAATATATAACATGATAGTAAAGTGAAAATGTGTAACTTCGTATATTGCTCAAACACATTTACTGTCCTATTTATGGCCCTCAATAGACCTAAAAAGAGTATGTAATGGCCTTAATTAGGGCCCCTAGAAAAAAATCACTTCAAAAGTTACTTAACTGGAAATTACTTCATGAATTATTAGTTTAAAAAAATAAATAAATAACAAAACGCCTTTTAATTTTATTATATTTACAAAATTAACGGTATACTCCTGTTAAAATTTAAATAATCACAATTTTTACAAAACAAGTTTTACGTAACAGAGTTTTTTTTTAATTATTTTAAGGGCCCTAAAAGGGAGCACCACAATTAAAACCATTTAGGACTCTAGTTAGAACGCTTCTTAATTAGGGCGTGTTCTAGTTAGAGCAGTAAATGTGTCCGACCATTATATAAAGTTACATAATATATTTTTTATGTGTATGCCATATATTTTTGATATTTGTACAAAATTCAGAAAGATTTAACCAAACCATTTTGGTTTATTTCTATATTTCAATTAAACTATCGAATTATATAAGGAAAGTTCAGGGTTAATAATTCATTATTCACTTCAATTAGTATTTAATTATATAATATAATTTTAGGCAGCTCGGCGCTTAAACACCACTCCTTCCACCGCTGAAATGCTACGATCGGATCAAAGTTTCAACCGACGCGGGGGGGCGGGGGGGGGGGGGGGGGGGGGGGGGACGGGGGGCGGGGCTCTGTGGATTACATAGGAGATCATAACATACGAAATAAACAAAGAAGTTGAAAGGGGAGGAGAATGATAAAAATATAATCTATTTTATCTGATAGAACACTTTATTTTTGTACACAGACTTTCGTAACCAGGGACTGAGGAAGCAAAAAAAAAATTTTTTTACTGAAAAAACAAAAACATTTTAATATACCTACTTTACATCAGGACTGAAAAATAATGCTTCAAAACTTAAAAACTGTTTTGCGGCCCACTAAAATAATTGAACCGCTATATTTTCTTTACATGGCCAGTTGTTTTACTTTTTAAGTCGGATTCACGTTTCGCAACAGCTTGTCTAATCCATGTAGATCTAGTTGTCCTTGTCTTATCGATTTTCAAAATGAATCTGAAGGATTCTTGTTGGCCGAATAATAATAATTATGTCAACGAAAATCCAAATTGTTATTTTAAAAAAATGATGAAAAAATGATTTGAAGGCGGTTTTTAAAACTATTTTCGCTCTATTCCTAAACAATAAAATCAGGTAACAACAATACCCTTACAAAAAACGTCAGGAGGCTTAATTAGTCGGCTGGTAGGTTAGGCCCACTTTTATGTATCCAGCTGGTTAATTAGGACCGGTTTTATTTGGCCGGCTGGTAGGTTAGTTCCACTTGGCCTTTTCCGGTGGGTGTGGTTCTGGTCTGTGTAAAATCGAGGGAAGGAGCGGAGTCTAGTCGGTTGAAACTTTGATCCGATCGTAGCATTTCAGCGGTGGAAGGAGTGGTGTTTAAGCGCCGAGCTGCCTAAAATTATATTATATAATTAAATACTAATTGAAGTGAATAATGAATTATTAACCCTGAACTTTCCTTATATAATTCGATAGTTTAATTGAAATATAGAAATAAACCAAAATGGTTTGGTTAAATCTTTCTGAATTTTGTAATAATACCAAAAATATATGGCATACACATAAAAAATATATTATGTAACTTTATATAATGGTCGGACACATTTACTGCTCTAACTAGAACACGCCCTAATTAAGAAGCGTTCTAACTAGAGTCCTAAATGGTTTTAATTGTGGTGCTCCCTTTTTAGGGCCCCAAAAATAATTAAAAAAAAAACAACTGTTACGTAAAACTTGTTTTGTAAAAATTGTGATTATTTAAATTTCAACAGGAATATACCGTTAATTTTGTAAATATAATAAAATTAAAAGGCGTTTTGTTATTTATTTATTTTTTTAAACTAATAATTCATGAAGTAATTTCCAGTTAAGTAACTTCTGAAGTGACTTTTTTCTAGGGGCCCTAATTAAGGCCATTACATACTCTTTTTAGGGCTATTGAGGGCCATAAATAGGACAGTAAATGTGTTTGAGCAATATACGAAGTTACACATTTTCACTTTACTATCATGTTATATATTTTTGAAAATACTTAAGGACAAAAATATAAAGCAGTTTCTTAGTAAAATTTTTTTAAAGCATAGAAGAAGAGACCATCTCCCATTTTCAATTTTTGGAAATGTGATAAATTTATCAAAACTTTAGACGATTATTAAACAAACCAGGTAAATTTTATTTCGTTTAACTGTCTAAAAGCTCATTTCGGTCGGTGCAATTTTTTAGCGAATAAAAAAATTGGGGTCATAATGATAATGAGTAAACAGTGCCTTCAATATTTTTTTTGTAATTATTATTATTTCCAATAACATGTTTGCTAAAAATCATGTTTTTTGTAAATTGGTTATTACGAACGGTGATAAAGGAAATTGTTTTTATTCCAAGATTCAAATATTTCAATAACGAGCGAAATTAGGTTATTATGGAGAATCACGACGGTTAATTCGATGTACACAATGGTCTCGAGAAGAATTTGAAATAATTTGTATAAGATTGGAAAGAATGAGGAAAAAAACAAAATATGCACATCTAGCTGCTTTGTTTTTTTTTTAAAAATGTTTTATGTTTATGTTATTTTCGTGTGTTATGATCGTGTTTTTTTGTTAATCAACGTTATGTACAAATTATTTTAAAATCTGCTCGAGACCTTTGTGTAGATGAGAATTAACCGTCGTGATTCTTCATTGGTCACCTCAAACGTCATTTTTTTCAGCAAACAACAGGACAGTTTATATTTTCAGCTGAATCATTCGTTTTTTTGTCGGTATTACATTGTGTAAACAAAATGAGCTTGGTTTTTTTATTTATTTAATCTATTTTTAATTAAAAAATTACAAAGTGTCTTCACTGTATATAACCCTCTTTTTTTATTAAAATTAAAATAAAAAAAATTAATTACTTGATGAATGTCGCCCTCGAACTTGAAGATTTTAAAGTAGCGCAAAAATGCGACGATAGGCACCGGACACATTGCCACGAGAACGATTATACCGGCGATGTATTTGCACCACACTGGATAGTTCATGCGAACTGGTTTTGCCTAAAAATGCGTTTAGTTACAGGGGTTTTTAGATTTGTAAGTTGGGAACTAAACTGTCGGAAATTTTTGAGAAATTTTTGCTGCAAACAACAAGAATTTGGAGCACTTAATAGCTACTTAATAAAAAATTAGTTTGAGCTAAAATTTAGGCTTAGATTTGGATTCAGGTAGAGATTTTATTAATTTTTTTGTGTTCGGCTTTAATTTCTTTAATTACCTTCAATGATTAAAGGCGTTACTTATAAACAAATAGTTAGAGGGTATGTGCTTAAAAAATATAGAAAAGTGCAAAGTAAATATATATCAATACACTATGGAAAATCACACTTTTTCGGATTTACTGGCATCTTAGAGCCTAAAATTAGGTCACAAAATTTTTTTTTTACCTTTTCTTTCTGTGTTTCTATTAACGATAAAATTTTCCACGTAGCGTTTTTTTTTAATACATTGACAGTCTTTTTTGTTAAATTCATCTAGATTTTCATACCTTGTTTTGTGTTATATTTTTGCGATTTTCATATATTAAAAGTATTTTTTACACTTTTGTAAATTTTTTATATTATTATAACGAACAAACAAAAAACTACAAAAACTCACCGTTGCCTGATTATAGCCGAAGTACTGGGGTTGGTTAATTATACTAATGATCATGCTGGCTAAAAACAAGACCAACATGATCACCGGAGAGATAAAGCGCCAGCATATTGTCCAATACAAGCCCGGACGGACTCCGGTCATCCATTGAATATCGTCGCAAAATCTAAAACATCAATAATTTAATTATTTATTTTGTTTAATTAATTTGAATTAATTCTGCCGAATACCTTAGTATTAACAAAAATACATGAAACTTAATAATTAAAGAAAAGAAGAATGAGAAATTAAGAACAAATTATACGGGCTATGTGTGGATCCAACCTAAATGCATACGTATGCATATGTTTATATGCATACGTATGCATATGTTATGCATACGTATGCATTTTTCCGCAACGTATATGCATACGTATGCATTTTTTTGAAACTTTTATGCATGCGTATGAATTTTTTTCTAACTTTTATGCATACATATGCATAAAAGTTGCAAAAAAATGCATACGTATGTATATACTTTCCGGAAAAATGCATACGTATGCATATAAGTTAGAAAATATGTATACGTATGCATATTTTGGAAATTACAAAAAAACTTTTTTTTGTTTTTTAAGAAAATATGCATACATAATGCATATTTTGCAGTTATATGCATACATACATATGCATTTTTCTGGAAAGTATATGCATGCAATTTTTTGCAATTTTTGTGCATACATATGCATAAAAGTTTCAAAAAAATGCACACATATGCATATACCTTGTGGAAAAATGCATACATATGCAGATAACTAAAATAATTATGCATGCGTATGCATATGAATTTATGCATACGTATGCATTTAGGTTGGATCCACACATAGCCCGTATAATTTGTTCTTCATTTCTCATTCTTCTTTTCTTTATTAATTAAATTTCATGTATTCTTGATATTAATAAAGATTTTTATTTTATTTCATCAAAAATCCAAGGGGTTTGCAATAGAATTTACAAAAAACAACGAAAATTGATTGCTAATAATCTACAGTAACAATTATATCAGTGTGTTGTCATCTACATTTACAAACAGAGGGTTAGATTAAAAAATTGACAAAGATCAATTAATTTCAAATAAGTAAAAATCAGGTTTAGAAAATGCGTTCTCAATATTGTGTAATCACCTTGATTTTTTTGGTTGGAAAACGTCTAAGAAACTACTAAACGTAATATTAGTATTAGTATTCGTGAAATAAACATTATACGAAACGACCAATTAGGTGCACGCGACAAAATTTTTATGCAAATTAAACGACACGGTATGCAAGTTATGTGAGACTACCGTAATACCGCAGATTCATCGATTGTAAACGTTTTTACTTATTATTTTTAACCTATTTGTATCGAAAATCAAGCATCAATATTGGAATATTTGCAATTTTCCGTCCACACTTTACCTTCTCCATCCATAGACGTAAATAACGCCGACAACTTCCCAAAAAGCGACGGCCATTAGAGCATAGGAACCCGCGAAACTGTCAAAAAGCTTCACCCAGAATTCTCCCGCCCTTGTAACAAAGATCAAACCGACAATGCAGGAAAACAAACAAAGGATGCCTAAAAAGTTGCCGTTTTTGCTCACTTTTGTATATTAGTGAATATTACAAATAGTCTAAATGAATATTGATAACAATAAATTCTAGACGGCACAATTTTTGGTTAAATTATTTTTAGGACTGTTTTTCGCCGACAATATTTTTCATATTTCCGAGTTTTACATGTTTAAAAGTTAAATGTTTATTTATTCCACATAAAGAAGGATACACAAGGTTAATGTTAGTCGGCAATAACCGCGCAGTCAAATAATACATTAACAAATATCAATATTATCACCATGTAGCTGGTCTCAGCCGGGACTCGATCCAGGTACCTTCAGTATGCAAGACGTAGGATCAGCCACTGCGCCATCCCTCAACGAAAATATGCAATCGTAAAAAAATTAATTTTTCTTATACCGTATTCGGTCAAAAAAAGTTTTCGTTGTGAAAAATCTTCCTAACACGCTCACCGCAAAATTTCTATATTCTACTTTTTTTGCTGTATTTGGATAAAAAGGTTTTCGTTGCGAGAAATCTCCCGAACAAATTTAAATCGTTTTGTACAAAAAATTAAATTTAGGCCCACCATCAGCTTGGTCCAAGACGTTCATACAAATTAAATTAAATTAAATAGTAAATTTAATATATAAATTAAAGCTAAATTAATAAATTAAAAATTCCCCTTCTTTTCAATTTTTCGCGTCTTAAACTCGGGTTTAAATAAAGAGTGCACGGACGTCGCGCCGATTATAGTTTCTTGCGATTTAAATTATCATTTAATAATAAATTTATTATAAATAAATAAATAAATAAGAGTCTCCGTGTTAGTGAGAGGCAGGTCGAAAGACGAAAAATGATACCGGTTAATATGGGTTTTTTCAACCACGGGAATAGGTGAAGATCGTAAATTGAGGTGATAACCCCTTCCAAGGTTCCGAACATAGATCCGAGCCCTAGAGAAAGCAGCATGAGAAAGAACATAACCGCCCATAGAGGAGAAATCGGGAATTCCACCATTGCTTGCGTGAATACGATGAAAGCCAATCCAGTTCCTTCCGCTGCCTAAAAATAAAAATGTAATTAACTGATGATGGATCAGGAAATATCCGAAACGTCTTACCTGGGTATAAAATAAACGTTTTATCTTTATCGCAATTATTAAGTTTTAATTACCCCGTGGCAAATCAATAGCTGAAACAATATTTCCTGTCGAGACCACGAAGTTTTAGTGTGTAAAAATGTGCGCGTGTGAAAAAATTATTTAAATAATGTGTGATATCTCGCGAACCAAAACGTCAATTTTTACATATTTAATATGAATTAAAACCTCAATATATACATTGATAAAACTCCTCACATGATAACTCCTCACATCTACTCTATTTTGTGATGTTTTAGATATTTTTTATGTATATTTCAATGCTACAAAAAATTACTCCCTTGGATTTTGATCATCTGGTTTTTAGAAACTTCATTGTAACTTTTACCAACCTCATGCGTTCCACACTCCTGTCTTTTATTCCATAAAATTTTTTTGACCCGCCTGTCATTAAACTGTATTTTATGTATTTCCAATATTCTTTCAAGCTGTTTATAATTGCCATATATTTATCAAACCTGTGCACTGCCCCCCGGGGTTTTATTGGGGGGCTATTTCAAAACGGGGGGCAACGTTTTAGAAACAAGGGGGGCAACAAAACGGGGGGGGGGCAAGCAGAGAGGAAAGAAAAAAAAAAGAAAAAAAAGGAGAAAAAAAGAAGAAAAAGGAAGGGAAAAGGGAAAAAAGCGACAAAAAAAGCCAAAATAAGGTAAAAATAGGTCTAATATGGCTTAAAATACTTTGAAATAGGCTAAAAACTGCAAAATAATTTTAGATGATGGGGTCATCATAGGTCAAAAATGGCGCCATAATTTTAGGGTACTTTTTCATTTTTTGGTGGGGGGGAGGGCAATAAAATGGGTGGGGGGTCAAATCCTCCAATAAAACGGTGGGGGGAGGGCATTTCCAGACCGTGCACAGGTGTGTATTTATAATATATTTCGTTTTATTTAACGTTTCTATAGATGCAGCACATAATTTATCAATCCAATTATTTTTTAAATTTCAAACAATAATATTAGCTGAAAAGAAATCTAGTGCAGTTTTCAATTAAACTTAAATCAATATAGGAAATAAGATTATTGTGTTTTCTTGTAATAATTTTGTAACTTATAATAACTTTCTAATAATAATAACTTTCTTATTACGCGGCAAACACTAAATTTCACCGACTCCGACTCCGCCTCAAATTTCTGCAAATTTTATATTGATGTGCAGGTTAAGCTTTGGCTTAGGCTTAGAATAAAATTTGCATAATATTAAAAATTACGGTAGATTACGGTAGATTTTGGACGGAGTCGGAGTCGGTGGAATTTAGTGTTTGCCGTCTACGCTCATGCAGAGTACACTTACATCTTTCATGATTTGTGAGAAGTCACAGTTGGTTACATTAGCTAAGCAGCGGAATTCGGACATGTCCTGAAAGCCGAATTTGTGATTAATTTGGAATCGCTCCAGCAAATTGTTGTGCTCTAATTCGTATTCAATCCTCTCCAAGCTCCATAAATGGTGAGTGTCGGGGCACAAAGTTTCGTTGAGGATGTTCTTGATTTGGCTAAAATCCCAAATTCCCAAATTTAGAATGATAAGAATTATTATCGCTAAAAAAAACCAAATAACATTATTTGGACTTGTTTTAAGTTGTAGAAGTATTACAACAGGTTTAGTATATGTAGGCAAATGAAATCTAGCTGATCTTGATGATGTTTGTCAAATTACTCAATTCAAAACAAAAAAAATTAATTTTAACGGCTAAAATTGACTAATTTTTGTATATATTTTGAAACGGTGGGATTTAAAATCATTCTGCCTTCCAATTTTTTTGTTAAACGTCATTACGGCATAATTTTAAGTGGTCCTTCTCAATACAAGTTTACGAAGTCAGCCAGATATAATTACACCAGCTAGATATATAGTTGTTATTCTCTGAATCAAAAATGAGAATTGTGTATAGAAAGAATACAAATCAAAACAAAGCCAAAAACATTTAACACTTTGTTCGTTTAATAATAATTTAATAATGAGCATAATATCAAGCTAATCGATCCTTATAAATAGTAATTAATAGAACATCATTTTTTTTTCTTATAACATGCCTCTCCCTTTTGTGAAAGAAAAAAAATTCATTAAATCAAAACAAAGCCAAAAACATTTAACACTTTGTTCGTTTAATAATAATTTAATAATGAGCATAATATCAAGCTAATCGATCCTTATAAATAGTAATTAATAGAACATCATTTTTTTTTTCTTATAACATGCCTCTCCCTTTTTTGAAAGAAAAAAATTCATTGAACAACTCCAAAAACTAGAAGCTATTTTCTTGGAATGAATGGCTCAGTTAGCCTGTGAGAATATTATAAGTTTCCCAGGCATACCTTATTTTAGTTCATACTTAAAAATTCTGCTTCTACCTATATTAAAATTATAAAAAAATTAATTCTATAGAAAAATTTTTTTAAAAAGATGATGATACGAAGAAGAACTTTAAAAAAATACCTAATCTTCTTAGCCAAACTGTTAAACTCTCTGAGTTAGCAACGTGATCCGCTAAATGTTGGTCAAGTTTTTTAATTTAGTTTCAGATTGATTTGGTGTAATTTTTACACGACTAAAAAGGAACTTTAAAGTCCACTATTAGTTTGGGCTTTATCAAAGGCTTAAATTTTTTAATAAAATACAAAGTGAACACAGCCTTCGCAGCGTAGACTTAGGCTTAGATTTAAGCTTGGGCTCAGATTTGGGCTTATATGCTTAGGTTTAGATTTAAGCTTAGGCTTAGACTTACACTTAATTTAGGTTTATGTTTTGGCTGAGGCTTTAACTTAGGCTTGGGAGTAGACTTGGGTTTAGACTTGAGCTTACGCTTACGCTTTTGGATTTAGGGTTGGACTTACATAAACTTAACTTAGGTTTAGGTTAAGGTTTGGTTAAACTTTGGCCTGTGCTTAGGCTTAGGCTTGGGTGTAGGCTTAAACTAGGGCTTAGGCTTAGGTTTGGGCGTAGGCGTAAACTAAGGCTTAGGCTAGGGCTTAAACCTAGGATTAATCAACCCCGAGTGTAAATAAATAAAACGTTATACTTTCTGGTGCACTTATCGTAGCCCATATGACTTTTGTAGCCCATAATGGCGAAAATGACAAAGGCTTATCCTTAGGCTTAGGCTTAGGCTTGAGCTTGGGCTTAGATTTAGGCTTAGACCTAAACTTAGACTTAGGCTTAGACATAGACTTATGTTTAGGCTTAGATTTAAACATAGGTTTAAGCTTGGGCTCTAGCTTAGGCTTAGCTTTAGGCTTAAACTTAGGCTTAGGCTTAACCTTAGGCTTAGTATAATTTTCGCACTGCAAAAAGTAATCAATCAAGTCGGAGTGTAAATAAACAAAACGTTATACTTTGTGGTGCATTTATCGTAGCCCATGTGACCTTTGTAGCCCAGGATGGCGAAAATGACGATGGCGGTGTAGAGTGAGGTCACGATGTTGGCTCCGGACAGAATGATGACATCACGACGGACGTTGTTTTTCGGGGGATTGTAAGAGCTGAAAGCGATCAGTCCACCGAAGGCCAGGCCCATGGAATAGAATATTTGAGTAGCGGCGTCTAGCCAAACGCGAGGATCCACCAAACGCTCAGGCTGAAACGGGAATATTAGAGATTTTTAAAACAATCGCTCTATGAAACATCATGAATTTTGAATTTTTTTAAGACTAGCCTTGAAAAATGCTCTAGGAATAGAGCAGGAAAAACAGGAAATTTTTTTAATTGGACCTATGTCTAGAGTACAGCTACACTCAAAGGTTCAACGACCGCTGAGGATAAACAGGAATTTTAAATCTTTCAGACAATAATTTCAATTTTTTTATTCTATTTAAAAAAAATTAATATGTATTTTTACCATATTTTTTTAAAATTTGCAATAACGTTATATGTACTAATTTTTTACAAATGAAAATACTTTTAGCAATGTGATGATTGGTTACAACGCCCGCCTCCTGCTTATTTGTAGTTTACTAATTAATATTTTGGTAAAGTTCCATGTTAACTGTCTTTCAATCAAAGTTTAGTATATCTGTTTAGCCGCAACTCAAAAATTGCATTTTGTTAATAAACAAAATAAAATAATTTTGCTGATTTTTCTGATTGATTTTTTTTTTCAATTCTAAAAAGCGTATGTTTTAAACTAAAATATAATTGCCTTAACCCTTTTTAATTTTAACGCTATTCAAACGAGAACGTAAAGTGCGTCTATAGTGTCAGCGTTGGTAAGGATATTCTAGGACACGAGGGTACTCGACACGAGGGTACTGAGCTAAGAAAAAATACGTTTGCCACAAATGTGTAAATTTTTTAGTCTAAATGAGCTGAGCTGAGTTGAATTAAATTTTAATCGTTTGAACGTGTAGACAATTACACGTTACATAAAATCGCTTGGTTTTAATTATAAATAACATTTTTTTAATCGTTTGAACGTGTAGACAATTACACGTTACATAAAATCGCTTGGTTTTAATTATAAATAACATTTTTTCTTGCTTAAATATAATACAAGTTAATAATAAAAAACAACGTAAATAGTTTAAAAAACATCATACTAACACACGAAATTTTTAAAAGTTATTTTATACACAGTTTATACCATGGCTTTTTAATAAAAACAATGATCATGTTTGAAGCTATCTCCGAATTTCCGGAGCTTCGAAACCCTGCCTTTAAAAAGCCAGAAAATTAATATTAAACAATCACGAGTGGAATGAGAACGCCAAAAATTATTTAATTACTGTTTTTATTTAAACATATACTCGTACGAAAATACAAAGCGAATTGCAGTTTTTTTGCTGTCACTTTTATATTTAGACTGTTTTCGTCCACTCTTGATTAAAATAATTGAGTTTTTTTATATAATCTTTGGAAAAAATAACTTCTGCAAAAATAGATTGTAGCAGTAGAAATGTAAAAAATAACTTCTTGCCTTTTTTAATTCACTCTAGCTTAAGGAATTCACTTGAACACATGTTGATCATTTAAGACAAGGCAAACAAAATGTGCTTTTAATAAAAAACATACAATTGTAAGATTTTTTATGTATGATATTATATGCATTTCAATCTAAGTATAGAGTCGTGAGTAAAATATTCAAACAATAGATCTTTGGAAGTCTTCGAAAGCTATTGCACGGTAAACTTTATTTCCCTAAGCCTAAGCAAAACCCAAAAATTAAGCTAAACTTTATCATTATATTTCAAAAATATTGTACTTTTAAAAAATACCGAATAATTTACTGTTAAAAAAGGCAAGCAATTGTTTTTTTTGGAAAATATTTTCCTAAATGTTTTTGAAAGGTTATTAATAGCAAAATTATTAATTAATTTTTTCTACACTCCATGAAAAATAACCACAAAAATTTTTTGACAGCATAATCAATGCATAACAAGAACCTTAATGTTTATTATCTTTAGAGTCGTCTCGTAAATTCTCAGCACTTTTTAAGCTAGTTATTGTATAAAAGTATGCAAGAAAATGTAGACAAATTACACGAAAATGTTTTAATGTTATAAAATGATTACTTTTGTTTTATGTCTTCTCAAAAATTTTATTTTTAATATCCTACCTTTTATAAGTCAGTCAAACAAACTATGATATTTAAGTAAAACAAACTATTGTTAATAAGTTTATCCCGATTCATGCGGGAAGGTTATGTTTTTTGCTCGTCAGTACCCTCGTGTCCAGTACCCTCGTGTCCCCCTTGCATAATGAATTGATTTTGCTGCGAGGTTGTGATGAACGCAATTTTTTAAGCCTTCGTGTCCAGTACCCTCGTGTCCAGTACCCTCGTGTCCAGTACCCTCGTGTCCAGTACCCTCGTGTCCAGTACCCTCGTGTCCCGTTCCCTTGGTAAGGGATGCTGAAGCTTAATGTTAAATAGTTACTACGGGCAAAATGAGCCCCAATGCGCATAAAATATACGCGACTGTGACTCATTTTGAATTTTAAACAGCAGCCAATTAACTTTAGAATGAGTTGCAGTCACGTGTATTTTATAACGAATGTGACTCATTTTGCTTTAGTGACGACAAAATAGTCTAGAAGCGGGTTTTCACCTCCGCTTGAAGCCTATTGTTTTTTTGGTTCAAAAATGCAGGTTTATTTTTTGCGTTCGCTATAAATTAAAAAGCAAAAATTTGTCAAAAAACGTCTTAAGATTTGAATAAATAAACAATAGGCTAAATTTTGTATATTGAAATGCTTACATGAGCTCATTATTTATAGAACAAACTATATATTCGTCATGAATTAGGCTGCAATTCATGTTCTCGACAAAACATTTTCTGGAATTGGAGAAACAAAATGGTCAATTACTGTAAATATTCCTGGTTGTATAATATTTTTTAATTATTTTAACGAAAATGTATGATAATGTACGGATAAAACTGTTAGAAAACTACAAAAATTCCATAACAATTTTACTCTAAAATATTTAACTATGTATTAATCAGCCCTTGTTTAATATTGTTTGACAAACTTTGAAAAATTGTCACTTTCAATTATTCCAGTTTGGATTTTAATAAACGATATACAATAATTCACGTTGACAGCTGACATATGATTTGGGAAGTTTCCACCTTATTGGAATTGCTTTTCCAACGATTAATATTCTATTTGAATAAATTTATTTAGAATTTATAACATAGCTAATAAATTGACGAGTCTACATATAGTCATTTTCAAAACTCCCTGGAAAAGTTTTATAAATTTTTAGCTGCTTGCCAGCATTAATATCCGATTCAGTAAATTTTGCGTTTTGAATTTCGGTCATAATAATCAATAATGCATTCTTGTAATAACAAAGGACATGGCATTTATTTAAGATGTACAGAATTTTAATTTAATATAAAACAATTGAACAGTTGAAATTTTGAACCTAAACTTAAAATAGAGGTATATAAGCGCCAGTAAGCTTTTGTTAGAATAAATTTATTAATATTAATTCTAGCAAAAGACGAAACAAAGTTTCGAAAAAAAAAGCCTTATATTAAATGGAATAGTATAAAGCTACATAAGTCTAAAAACTAAATGCCAGAAAAGACTGAAACAAGTCTCTTT
>JASAMX010019722.1:0-11958 GCA_030248175.1 Microlaimidae sp. YZB2_3 | reverse complement strand
TGAAACCCTTGAAACAAGAGGAATCTTTACTTCTGTATTTTTAACAAACCACCTATTTCTTAGAAGAAATCAAAATTTCTATAGTTAAAATTGAGAAGCAGATTACTAAGAATATCAAAACGGACCTCCGCAATAAGGTATCTCGTCCTCTCAGGTTTATAACACTGTATTATAAAAACATATATATATATAAGAAGTTCAGATATTACTTTTATAAATTTAGTTTAAAAAATTTACAACACTTTTAATTGTTTAAATTTTCTTAGTTTAAAAAAGGCTTAAAAAGAAAATCGTATTCCATGGTGACTCGACCGCTTCAAGATAGCTTTTTGCCTTTTCGAACGTCAAATGCAATAGAAACGGAATCCGATTCCGATGATGAAGAAGAGAGGTGCGTGGTAAAACTTTATCCGTATGGTTTCCAAGTACATCCGGCTGTGGAAATTGTGTTGTTCGCTTGCGGTAGCAATGCCAAAACTTTTTTGCGAAAAGTATTTTTAACCAGTTCCGAGAGTGCAATCAGAGCTGAAATTAAAGGTCCGTTTTTTAATGCTTTGTAATCCTCCTAGTAATTGTAAAAATCTTGGGTTTGCTTTGATGCATTTTTGGCTAGATATGAAAGCAATGCATTACTCATTGTTATATTATTCAAAAAAAATTCAGACAGTCGCTATTCGCATTGACTTAAACTTCAAAAATATTACATACACTTTTTGCGCAAAAAGTCGTTAATAAACACATTGTCGTTGTGGCTGTAATAAATTTATTCATAAGTTTTTTTTTTATTCGGAACGATATGTAAATAAGGACAATTTTTCGTAAATTGCTATTTCACTGCAGTAATAGCAAAATGTTTTTTGAAAAGCTAAGAAGACGGGGAATTTTTCAATAGGTTTCATTTATAACCTCATCGTTTAAACGGGACCTGGACAATTCGTTCCCTGCAATTCGTTCCCTTGACAATTCACTCCCCGCCCAATTCGCTCCCGGCATTGGTTACAAACGCAATTTTTATTACACAATCTTTATTGGGGAGAATTCGTTCTATGGACAATTCGCTCCCTGGACAATTCGCTGCCTAGACCTATCGCTCTCTTTACAATTCAATCGTTCCTTGGGAAGATGAATTTAAAAAAATCGTTGGTGGCCCCATTTATTGTCTTTTTATTTCTTATCACCGTAATTCTCAAAAAGCCTATTTTGTTTTGGACAAAATTTTTAATCGTTTTTTATCACAATTTTTTTGCTGGATACAATTTAATGACGATTTTTTTTTGAAAAAAGGTGGTATTTCTTGAAATTTACATTAAAAATTTGGTGGAAATAAGCTTGTTTTTTTAAAAATGGTCTCCAATATAACACAGTTCTTATGGAAGAATATTATTATGGTGTCTGGAAGGAATACCTTCTCCAAAAAATCTTCGGAAACAATTTTTTTTGAAAATTATCCGGCAATTTAAAAAAATTTAGGTTTTTTAAGGTTTTTTAATGTTTTTTAGTTTGATTTTAAGGTGTCGCTTAGGCTTAGGGAAACAAAAATTCTTTTTGTTATAAATTTAAAAGTGTTTCTGAAGTTATTTTTTCCGAAAACATTATACAGAATGTATTTCTTCCTAGTGCCATTATTAATAAACTTTGAGCAAACAAAGGTAAATGTTTCTATTTTAAATTAATGTAATACTAATTTTTTAAGCGTGACGTAAAAGGAGACACATCAATGGATATCAAATAAAAACTAGTGTTGTAAATAGTTACTTTTACTTTTACGCTAATTTGGGGTTTAACCCCCCCACTCCGGACCAACTTGCCCATGTATGGGGTTAACCCCCTCCCCAAATTCTGAGAAGGGGGGTATAACCCCTCCCCCACGTAGAAGTGGGGGGGGGGAGAAAAGGTTAACCCCCCCAGTTTTGGAAAAATAAAGAAAAAAAATGTCTTTAGAATGACTTCTAACTGCCTCCAAACTTAAGTTTTAAATTCAAAATGAATGTTTTCAGCAATAAAAAGTTTAAAAATGCAATAAAAAGGGCTTTTTGACCTAAAATTAGCGTTTTTTACGCATTTTTCTTTCAAAATCGAAAAACAATATGGGTAAAATGCACTCCAGAAAAAGAACGATATGGATATTTTGCGTTTCTCGGATTTTAACCCCTCTAATTTGGGGTTTGGTTTAACCCCCCCCCACTCCAGACCAACTTGCCCATGTATGATTTGAACATTATTTTATTTTTTCATAAATCGCAAAATTAAGCTGTCTTTTTACCCCCAGCCATCTTTAAATTAGGTGAGATGGTTTATGTACTATTTATTTAGGAGAAGAACTAAATACTTGTTCATACTTTTGACAAAACGTCCCTTGGACCGAGTCCAAAAGACAAAAGTCATTTTGGACTTTGTCCAAATGACAAACACAGCGTCAAAACGTCCTATGGGCTTTGTCTAAAAGAGAACATGTTCATACTTTTTTGTCCTTTGGACTTTTCCTTTTGGATTTTGTCCTTTGGAATTTTTGCAAAAGACAAATTTCAAGTAGCATTCATACTTCGTCCAAAGGAGAAAGTCCAAAGCACGTTTTGTTTTCCAAAATTTGTCCTTTGGACTTTGTCCAAAGGACGTTTTGTCTTAAGTTTGAACCAGCCTTTCGCTTACCCCTACCCATTCTCTACCATTTCGCCCACTTATGTCATAATAACGTATGCTATGAGAATGAGGTCAGAACTACGAAGGCAAAACGTTCTCATCCCCCCTGACTTCTTAGCGCCTGTCCTTTGCATAATTTGTATAGAGGAGATAAGTTTCAGGATATGCCACCACAGAAGACCGCCACCATTCTTATATTTTGGAGACTACAACTCTAAGCTTCTAAAAACCCTTCTTCTCCCTCTCTCCTTTCCGTCATGTATAATAATACGTTAATATTAAAAAAATAACTCCTAGGCTCGTTGCCGCAGCCGGCAAGTCGTTCATCGGCCTTGGACAGCGTGGGGAGTCGAGACTCCCTAAGCGTGGACACACAACTGACTACTTCTGCGGAATCCGGACGGTCCGGAGTTCCAGGCCCGGTTTATTCCTCCCCAAATCCGGAATTGAAGTTCGAAAACGTCTTTCACAGGATATCGTCACAAATTAACGACTTTAGGTGAGCGTAAGAGCCGTATTCGTTTGAAAAGAGACACTAAGCTATGTATGTTTTAGTTTTTGTAATGAACTTTAATTTAAATTTCCAGGCAACAAACAAATTTTTATTATTTTAAAACACGACTTATTAAGCTAATACGTATTACACCTTATACTATTACAAGAAACAACATCGGTCAGAACACACAACCCATCTACCTTTAAACAACTTTCTGTTTTCGGCCGAACGTCCAAGATTCTTTACTTAGATAGCATTATTGTATTATTGTTCGGCCAAGATCCCTTACTTAGATACTTAGATATTCATTGTATTATTATTGCTTGGCGCCAAGATTCCTTACGTCGATAAGCATTGTTGTCTGGCGCTAACTTCTACATTTTTTAGTTTTATTGGATATTTGTTTTTAGTTACCTATTTAAAGTTTTTCCGAATAACAAAATACTTGACATAAAAATCACTCCTGAAGCTTTTATGTACTTTGTAGAATTATTTTATTTTGTTATTAAGTTTTTTAGCCTTGAATACAAGCATAGGTGAGAACGGTCCGGGAAGCTAGGGGGACGTGGTTACCCGGGTAAATCCAATTTTAAATTCTAGGAGGGGGTCCGGTCCGGACCATACATAGGAGTTGGACCATACATACAGACCATACATACACCATACAAGTTGGTCTGGAGTGGGGGGGGGGTTAAACCCCAAATGAAGGGGGGGGGTTTAAAATCCGAGAAACGCAAAATACCCATATCGTTTTTTTTTCTGGAGTGCATTTTACCCATATTAGGTCAAAAAGTCCATTTTCTTGCATTTTTGAGCTTTTTATTGCTTAAAACATTTATTTTGACCTCAAAACTTAAGTTTGGAGGCAGTTAGAAGTAATTTTAAAAACATTTTTGCTTCATTTTTCCAAAATTGGAGGATTAATCTTTTCTCCCCCCCCCAATTCTGAGTGGGGGGATGTTAAACCCCCTTCTTAGAATTCGGGGGGATTAACCCCCCCTCGTGCCCATGTATGGTCCAGACCCCCTAGCTTTTTAGGGGGAGGAGTCGACTCGGGGTGAAAAATTGTGAAATCTAGAAGGGGGTCAGGTGGGGTTCAGTGTCCAAAGCAAAACAGTTTTAAATCATTATAACTTTAATAATTGTTTTTCTTATAGGATAATACTACATTTTATTAAATAAAAAGCGATATTCTGGTATAAAAAGGGTGTAAAAACATGAATATGTGTTAAAAATTCACGTTTTTGAAAAAAATATAGTATAAAAAAGTACCTAAAATTACTAATTATTAGCGATAGTATATGAGTCTAGTTAGGACCAACATAGAACATAGCGCCTTTAAAGTTTTTTCTTTGCAAAGTAATTTTGTTTTAACAATAGCGAAGAATTTCCAATATTTCCAACAAAATATCCTCACAAGTTTGCTATATTTAGAACAAAATCAAAGGAAACATCCCGTGGTAAATATTAAAACTTGAAAAAGAGTCGGATTAATTTGGCCGAAGCTTATTTTTTTGTTTTAAAACAATTATTTTTGTTATTAATAAACGTAAAACAAAAAAATGAAGGTTGAAAGAATTTGACTTTAGTTACACATAGGATTTGATTATTTTCGTAGAATATATTTATATAAATAGTCAAACAAAACGTAGTGGTAAACCTAATTATAAAATATAAAACCGCCGAACGAGACAAAACTGTATGTTTAATATGTAAAGAGCAATTATCAATTTCAACGAGATTTTTCTAAGTTAATTTTACGAATTTTTTCGTTCAATCAACTAATATTATAGCAACACTTTTCTAACCTACTTATTTCGTTAATTTAATCAAAATGTGATTAACGACTTTTTTTTCAACGAATTTTTTAGGGCCACTTTTTAGAGAGTATAAAAATCAAAACAGTGTTGAAGAGAAATGGCAATGTTTCAAAAACAAACTCATTGAAGGCATCAACATACATGTGCCAAGTAAACCTTTAAAGTTTAGTTTAGTTTAGTTTAGAAGTTATATTCCACCTTTGGTGAAAAATGACTCCACTCTTGCTTTTGAAGACTCTGAAAAACCGAAATATTTGCTGAATATTTTAGTTCCATCTTTACAACTGATGATGGAAATTTTCCTCCATTTCATCCTGAAACTATAATTAAATTAGAAAATATGAAATTCTCAACAAATGAAGTGTTAAAAGTGTTAAAAAAATTGCCAAATAAATTTTTAAAAACTCCTGACTGTCTACCTGCCTATTTTTTGAAGCGCCTTGCAAAAGTATTGGCTAAACCTTTAGCTAAAATTTTTAACAAATCTTTTGAAACTGAAAAACTACCAAATGATTGGCTAATAGCCTTAATTATTCCCATATTTTAAAAAAAAATTAAAAAAACAAAAAAGAAAACTATAGACCAATCTCATTAACCTCTTACTCCTGTAAAACCATGGAGGTGTTAGTTTGTGACAAACTTTACTCCTTGTTCCATAAAATATTATCAAGGTTTCAACATGGTTTTAAGGACAAAAGTTCAACTGTCACGCAACTAATAGAAGTAGTAAATGATTGGACTCTAAGCCTAAAAAACAAGAAGTCTGTAGATGTTATCTATTTGGACTTTGCCAGAGCTTTTGACTCTGTTTCTCACCAAAAACTTTTATACAAACTTAAACAATATGGAGTTACAGGAAATTTTCTTAATTGGATCAGTGCCTTTCTGACTAACAGGACATTAAAAGTAGTTATTAATAATTCTGTTTCCTCCTCATACAAAGTAACCAGTTCAGTTCCGCAAGGTTCAGTTTTGGGCCCACTCTTATTTTTAATTTATATCAATGATATTGTTAACTGTGTAAAAGAGTCAAAAATTATATTATTCGCAGATGATGTGAAAATATATACAGACTTTTCAATAAGTAATAATGAAGCTATGAATCTTCAAGTTTTTAAAATGCAAAAAGATCTTGAAAAAGTGGCTGAGTGGTCAAAAACCTGGCAACTAAACCTTGCTGAAGACAAATGTGAAACTTTCCATATTGGTCCTATAGGTGATTTTGTATGCAACGATTACACTATAAACAACAAAGTTCTAAAGCAAGCCAAAACAATTAAAGATTTAGGTATTTATATGTCTCATAACCTGAAGTTTTCTTATCATTGTCAAAAAATAGCTGAGTCTGCTCTGCAAAGGTCGGCATTAATTTTCAGAACTTTCTCAGCTAAATCAGTTACAAACTTGGTACGAGCATATAAATCCTATATTAGGCCACTGCTTGAATATGGCAGTGTCATTTGGAATCCTTATCTCATAAAAGATTGTAATTTAATAGAAAAAGTTCAAAAATGTTATACCAGAAGATTATTTAGATGCTGTGGTCTAAAATACACTAACTATGAAAATCGGTTGACTTTTTTAAAACTTGAAAAACTTTCAGATAGAAGAGCTAAAACAGACTTATGTGAAATATACAAAATAATAAATGGCAAATCATGTCTTCAATCAAAAGATTTATTTTTATTCAACACCAACCAAACTCGAGGACATCCTTTTAAACTGCAAATTGATGAATGTAGAATTGATACAAGAAAATACTCTTTTCCAAACCGCGCTATTTTAAAATGGAATGCTTTAGATACCTCTCAGGTCACTGCTAATTCGGTCACAATTTTTAGAAAATCGCTAAAATAACATAAGGTGTGTTTTAATTTTAAAATTATTATGCTCAGTTTTAGTGCCTAAGCGTAACAACTTGAGCCTTCTGAGCATTTTTTTAGCTTAACTGTGTTGCTTTTAGATTGCACACAGCAAGTTCTTTATCTTACTTGATTACACATTCTTAATTTTACAAAAGTGATGTTAGTTTTTTTTCCTCTCACCGGGTCTCCCAACTTTTGTGTTTATTTTGTATATGTATATCTATCTAGTGTTTTTTTTGTAGTATTGTATTTATTTAAATGTATTTTCTTCTATTTGTTCTTTTTATTATAGAGTGTGTTCTATATAACTAATTGTGATATATTTTTTTAAACTAACTAAACTTTCTTGTGTGCTGATTTACACATATTGTGGATTTGTAGATAATTGCTAAAAATAAATTTCTTTCTTTCTTTCTTTCTTTCTTTCTTTCTTTCTTTCTTTCTTAGAGCGGCCATTGTAATAAAGTTTGCCCTGAGTTTTTCTCAGACGGAGTTTGTCTAATTTGTCACTTGCAAGCTTATGTGTTCTTATCTATCTTAAAACTGCAAATGATAGAAACTAAATCTAAATCAAGAGAAGGACAATGCAATGCATGATTTGTGAATCCCATGTGTCTTCCCAAACTTACGCTTAAGCTGTTATAAGACAATAAACCTAACTTTTTTAGGTGTCAGTTTTTGTGTGTTTGTTGAATTTAAAATTGAATTGTTTTCAGTAACATTTCAATTTTCAACAGTACTTGGAAATTGTGCGATTAGACAAAGTTTATTTAGATTTACAAAATTAGTTTTGGTCTTCAAGTCGGCCTGGAGCACCGACAAGTTTAAACAACAAAGCTTATTGACGCTTTTTGCTAGTTTAACAATGGGATTTTTTTAGAAAAAATATCGAAAGATTGGGCATGATATCAGTCAGCCATTGAGTCTACCGGTTCTAAAAATTTGAAAAAAAAGAATGGCGTTTTTTTTAAGAATGGAATTCTAAAAAAAAGAATGGCGTTTTTGCGTTTATAGTTTTAGCCAAAAATATTATTTGTTTAAGAAAATTTAATAGCGTCACAGTCACATTACAAACGTTAGTAAATGTTAAAAATATTATGTATTAGTGATAGAAAATATTTTATTGAATTAGAGTATTTCTAGCTGCGCGATTTTATCTACCTTTTTATAACCACTATAGCAAGAGACAGCGCACGAAAAGTTCTTAATAACTCATAATTATGTTCGACTTTTCTCGAAAGCTTCAGTTTTAAAACAAAAACTTGTAGATATGCAGAAAACAAATCACTGTCAGTGGAGTTTTAATTTTTTGATGTTACACAACCTCTAACAACCGCTTTAATCATTAACGGCAAACTACCCTAAAACAGCAGCTTAACTTTTTTTATTACATACGCCCAAAAAGCTTACCAATGCATTAAATATACGGCCCAAAGATTTTGAAACGTACCCTATTCAAAAAGTTTAGCACAGCCCATGTCCATCCGCATGACGCAAGAAATGAACGTTCTGAAAACACGTGCATAAGACATTTCCGAACATTTAAACAAATTACGGAGAACAAAGTTAATCAAAAATTAGTGATGTTCTTACCCTCTAGTAGCATGCCTTTTCCATCCATGCAAGTTTAGATTTATTTAAGCTCAACGTATATTTCAAGTTACTCCACTATCTACTTTTTATGTACGACTACTTTTATTGGTTTTAAAAAGTTTTAAAAAACTGGGCATGCTTCAAAGCTCCGGGAGCTGTGCCGGAGCTCTAAAACATCACTAATCAAATAGAGTCATTGTTCCTTTAAAACGTTTAGTTTGGTAATTGACAAAATAAGCATTATGATCATAGATGTTTTTGGTCAGGTCCGCTAGGGAGGGGTCCACCCTAGCGGACCCTAGTTTTTAGGGTGGTCTAGAGGTTCTGGACCCCCCTGGCTTTTTAGGGGAGGTCACCCCGGTGCGAGATTTCAAATTAAGGGGGTTAGGGGGGTCCGATTTTTTAACAAAATTTTTTTAAATCAATCATTTAAGTGTTTTTAGGTTTAATATTGAATTTTATATACTAAAACAGCATATTTAGGTCTAAAAAGTGTATTTAAACACTGCTTTTAACTAAAAAACCGTGTTTTTGACAGTAAATAAAAAAATTATACTTCTAAATTGGTCGGAAGTGGGGGGATTGGGGTCAGCCTTGCTAGGGGGGGTGAAGCCGGACCGCTCTTGAGCTTTGGGGGGAAGGGGCCCCCTGGATTTTTTAGAGGGGGTCCGAATTTTTGACTCTAGGGGGGGTGGACCCCCCGGTCCCCCCAAAACATCTATGATTATCATGTTTGCAGAAGTAACGGACACGCAATTTTACTGCTGAAATTGACTTTTCATTTATATTACCTATCAATCAATCAATCAATTTTTATTTTGCCATGAAAATAACCTAGCAAAAATAACTTTCTTGTGTTATATTTTGTAATTTATTACTAACAAAAAATGAGATCTCCAGGATCCGTGGTGAGCAACCTTCCCGATTTCAGGAGATATACCCGACTGACTCCGACCGGACCCTGCTATAACATTTGGGGGTTGTCATTAAAAATTTTTGAAGTATACCTCAAATACCCATTTTTAGCGTTTTTAGTACTGAAACCATTAATGGGCACGGGGGGTTGGGGGGTTTACCCCCTTTACATTCTGAGATGGGGGGTTTAAAAAAAAAACCCACTCAGAAGTAGGGGGAGAAAACGTTAACTCTCCCTCTCACCCCCCCCCCCCCCCCCCCATCAAATTTTGGAAAAACGAAGGAAAAAATGTCTTTAAAATGACTTTTAACTACACCAAAACTTAAGTTTGGAAGATCAAAATGAATGTTTTAAGCAAAAAAAAGCTTTAAAATGCAATAAAATGGTTTTTTGACCCAAAATTAGCGTTTTTTTACCTATTTTTACTTCAAAATTGAAAAACGATGGGTAAAATGCACTCCAGAAAAAAAAAGATATATGTAAAATGCGTTTCTTGGATTTTAACCCCTCCCCCTAATTTGAGGTTTATTTAACCCCCCACTCCGGACCAACTTGCCCATGTATGACTGGAACCTCCAACTTTTAGGGGGGTGATAAATTATCACTTCCCTAAAAGTTGGAGGTTCAGTCATACATGGGCAAGTTGGTCCGGAGTGGGGGGGGGGTTAAACCTCAAATTAGGGGGGCTAAAATCCGAGAAACGCAAAATACCCATATCGCTTTTTTCTGGAGTGAATTTTACCCATATCGTTTTTCGATTTTGAAGGAAAAATAGGTAAAAAACGCTAATTTTAGGTCAAAAAGCCCTTTTTATTGCATTTTTGAGCTTTTTATTGCTTAAAACATTCATTTTGACCTCAAAACCTAAGTTTGGAGGCAGTTAGAAGTCATTTTTAAGACGTTTTTTTTTCATATTTCCAAAATTGGGGGGTTAACGTTTCCCCCCCCCACTTCTGAGTGGGGGGAAGGGGTTAAACCCCCCTTCTCAGAATTTGGGGGGTTAACCCCCCCACCCCTGTGCCTATGTATGGTGATAACCCATTTTTAGCATTTTTAGTACTGGGACACCCCAATTTTTGGAGGAGGTGTCTGGGGTACCTCGAAATTTTATGGGGGTGTCGCCAGTTTTACGATTTTTAGGGGGGATATAAAGCTCCCCTTGCCCACCTATGCTCAGAAACGCTCAGTAAAAATTTAAAAGGTTTCTTTCTCATTTAAATAATACTTTTCTTTTTAAAAAGTACGGGTACTTAATTTAAATTAAGTACCCGTACTTAATTCTAAAAGTACCATTGCAAAGGTACTCTTTTAAAAAATGTTTATTGAGAGCGGTCCCGTATGTCTTTGAGTTAGAATACCTATAAAATATACGCAACTGTGAAACTTTTTAGATTTCAAACAGCAACCTGTGTAACTAAGAAAAATATTCAAAGTCACATGTATTTAATAATGACTGCTAGCAACATATTTTGCTGTATAAGACGACGATATTATTGTCTGATTTGGAAATCATAATTTTCACCTAACTTACATAAGTTTTCACCTTAAAGTAGTTTTGCGGGGTCTTCCCATATCCAAAGCGGAAGGCGTGTTAACAATCTCGTAGAGTTTATTCGCAGACTCCTCGCAATAAATTTCCATTTTCCATTTACTATTCGGACCTTTGCGGTAGATTGAATTGCTAAGAATTGCCACCACCTGTATTTTTCTATGGCTTTATTATATTTTATTGCGAAACCAAAAAACAAGTGGTAATTCTATATATAGTTGCTTATCTAACGAATCGTATAACAAGCAAAGCTTTGTAACGTCCCGTGTGGCTATTGTTGGTCTGTTGTATCTGTGTTGTAAAGTTTGGGTGTTGTTAGACGTTACACAAAAACACAGTTAAACTTTTGCTGTATGTTACTGATGTCAATTGTGCGTAGGACAAGAGTATAGCAAGTTGTTTTATGTACACGAATTACGCCCACTAGGCCCCGAGTGGGAGCACCGCCTTGTTTCTTTCTCCTTTAGGGTTACCACGCTGGAGCTTCTTGACTTCTGTAATCTCTGTCTAACTGGCAGAGATAGTTTCGGCCTGAACAGGTATCTTCTTCCTCTAAGAGCCGTCCTGGGAGTCAACGTTAGAGCATAGATGAACACGGTCAAAAAGCTAGGGGGTGTTTACCCCGGGTAAATGACATTTCAAAATCTAGGGGGGTCCTAGGTGGGTCAAGCCCCCCTAGCTTTTTAGGGGGGTTGTTGAGTTTGCCAGTTTCCAGGGTTTCTATCAACCTTGGGTAGGTCCGTCCGGCACGCCTCTCGCCTTGCTCACCCCCTCTTCCCACTCCCGGAGGAGCTCAGCAACCGCTACGGGGTTTGCCCAAAGGTCCTCTGGTCCCAGTGTCGTATTGATGTGTGTGCATGTAAAAAGGTGTTGTGTTGTGTGTGTTTGTGTTTTGCATAGCGGGCAGTTTGGTGATGTGTGTTGTGTTGGATTGATTTTGTGTAGGTAGGAGTAGAGGAAAGGAGATTTCCCTGCCCTGAGTTGGGTGAGGGTTCTCCTGACCCCGCGAGGAAGATTTTCTTCCTCGTTGCTTATTGCTGGTGCTTTTGTTTGAAGTATTGGGTTTATTGGAGTGTTAT
>JASAMX010019720.1:0-12753 GCA_030248175.1 Microlaimidae sp. YZB2_3 | reverse complement strand
TTTTGTTTCGAATTTTACTCATCACCTTTTATCTCAAGATATTAGTTTCATACTTTTATGCTTAGGTCAAATCTTGGCCCATTGCGATTCTAACACTCAATAATAAGTGACCGACCAATTGCTCTTTATATTGTTTTCGATTTCTTTAGTAGCTGCCAGATTTGTTAAGCTGTTTCATTCTGACTGTGAGACGCATGTGGAATATCATTGCCAAATATATTTTGCACTATGTAACACAATGCTGGACATTTTTTTTTGAAAGAAAGCCTATTACTCTTTTTCTTGCTTGCACACAGCGCACATATTTTTTTCTTTGATTTTTAATCTACTAAAACAGTTTACATTCATATTACAATTATTACTCTATGTGACATTTAAATATTATTGAACTTCTTTCATTATGAACTTTTGTTGCATTATTTAAGACCCTGGCAAGAGTACTTCCATTAGATGAGATAAGACTTCTTTTTATCCATTGATGTATTTACCTGATAGAAGAAAAAAAATTGAAAGCTTCCTTACTTAAGATTTTTATTTTTAAAGCTTCTGCGTAGCTATCTACCTCTTGGTCAAAGTGTTTGTTGTTTGCCTGATCTTCGTTTCTCACCGCAAATAGTTTTCTTATACTGACAACATTTTGTTTGTTATGTTTTCCAATTGCCAATATTCAGAGCCTCAAT
The DNA here is from genome assembly GCA_030248175.1 of Microlaimidae sp. YZB2_3. NCBI lineage: Eukaryota > Metazoa > Nematoda > Chromadorea > Desmodorida > Microlaimidae > Microlaimidae sp. YZB2_3. The sequence goes on along the minus strand of JASAMX010019720.1, from coordinate 12,073 downwards.
AGCTTTTCCAGTTCAGCTTTGGATTTTTTGTAAAGTAGTCATGTCAGAAGTCAGCCATAGAACTTTTTTCCAAAGCTCTGTTTTTGCAAATGACATACGTTATGCATGCATGCATGCACGCACGCACGCGTGCACGCACACATGCACACACACACGCAAGCACTTATGCACGCACGCACGCACGCATGCACGCACGCACGTACTCATGCACGCAAGCAGTCATGAACGCAGTTTTTCTTAAAAAAATAATAAAGACAATAACTGCATGCACGCACAGAGTTTTTCTAAAAACTTTACTAAATACCTGAAAGCTTGCTTTCTATAATCTTTAAAAACATGTATTTGCTTTTGCTGAAACTCCATGTGCTGGTTTAAAAGTTTTATTTCTCATTGAATAATTTCGTGACTTATGCTGATGTTATGTTGTTCACAAAAACAATCTTCTAATATTAGTGACAACTTACAATCCATTTCATTTATTTCAATTGCATTCCAAGTTTAAAAACATTATAACCTTTTTATTGACTATCTTAGGTTTCGTAAATTAATTTCTATAGATCAACATAGATTTCTGTGCAGTAAATCTTCATGCTCCGAGCTTTTTATATTGGATTATGGCTTAAAATCATTGAAAAAGTACTACTTTTTACAACATTAATTTTTGTCATATATTGTGAAGTACTGTATCTACAGGGTCTCACAATATTTATTAAAGATATTGACTGCTTTGAGCTGCGACCAAAGAATATTTTACCTGTCAAATATTTTTTTAGATATAATTTTCTTCCCAGAGTTGTATTTATAAATAAAACATTTTAAATCTTAAGTTTTAATAAAGAAAGGTGTATCAGACAAGATTACGTGTTTTTCAATCGCTAAAAATCTTAATCATATTCTGTTTGACATATTGATTTATGCTATATATATCTTAAGATATGATTACCTACCTATATTGTAAAGTTATTTAAATTTTAAACTTTTAAAAATGCACTGCTAAACTCTTTTAGTCTTTTGTAATTTTTATTAGAACAATTTAATGAACCATCTGTTGGAAATAAACTTAAACAAAAAAAGTTTAAATTATGAAAATTCTCATATTTTAAAAAATGTTTTGTAAATTACACTAATTTTAATAGCCACGAGAATAAGCAATACATGATTCTCTGTGTTTTCTCCTTTTTATTTTTTAGTCTGGTACTTCTTTGTTGCAAATAATATAACGTTTGTAGTATATTAGGCATATAACGACATTCTTATTAGAAATCATTAATCGTTTGTAACTATTATTTGAATTAATACGTTTGTTCTCAATATAACCTGATACATTTCTTGGTATTTTTTCAAACAGCCAAAAACTCTCAATTAAATATGCAAATTTTTTATTAAAATATTTTAAATTTTTATGCATAAATATTACATTATACTAATAATTTGTAGTTTTAGAAAGTGGGCAGTACTTAGGATGCTTTAGAGATGGTCCCCGTCGAGTGTTTGAAAAATATTTAGGCAGATCAAGGACGAATACACCTGCAGAGTGCAGAGCGAGATGCAGCATTTTGGGGTTTAAATTTGCAGGTTTGAATTTCAAATGGAAAGTATTTTTGATTAATGTCACTTTTATGTCTAAACCTTTAAAATGATCAAAAAATATCTAGTTTTTTTTGCATAATTTGCATTAATGAAAAATAAATTAATTTTTTAAAATTTATTTATATTATAGCCGCAAAATTATCATTTTAAATCCTTAAAAACCTATTATTGACTATTTTTGTTTAAGTATTTGGATTTTTGGTCAATGCATTCTAGGGAACTTGAAGCTAGAACTTGGAGCTAAAAATAGGAAACTTGGAGCTGTAAATGGGGAGCTTTAAACTTTGATAATTGCATGGAATTTTGATAATTACTTCACGTTTTATTAGCTTGTTGTTATTCATTTCAAATTTAGGATTGCAACATTACAGTCAGTGTTTTTGTTCTGGTCACAATTTTAATTATTTGAAAAATAAATATGGTGAATTGCCTGAAACCTCATGCAATACACATTGTGATGGGGACAAATCGAAGTTTTGTGGTGGACATTGGGCCAACAGCGTGTATTCTGTCAATGCAGCTTTTCGAAAAAGTACGAATATGTTTCTAATATCAAATAAAACCACAAAAATAATGAAAAAAACAATGCATTAATATAATTTTGGCGAGCGCGGCTTGCCGTGTACTGTGATTAAATAGTAAAAAAAAAGAATCTTATTTACGTTTTTTGGATCAACTATAACTTGAGAGTATAATAGAGTATACCCATACTAAAGGCAAACCAAACGTAGCTGCAACAGTGTGTTCACGTGTTCATTAAACAACTATTTTCTTTTTTTTGTGTCACAAAATAAAAATTATTTATAAACTACCATTTGAAGATGATTTCTTACTTCAAATCTTTCATTTCCTGAATTCTGATGATTGGCTGATATGAGTAACGTCAGTAACTTGATTTGAGTGGTTAATTAATGGGGGGGGGGGGCATTTTTCAGTCCAACGAACAACTGTTGCAGCCACGTTGGGTTTACTTTTAGAGTAAAAGACATGAAATTTTGTATACATATGAAATGATTGATGCGTTATCGATTGGTCATAATAATTTTGATGTGGCGCAAAGCGCTGCGGCGTAAAGCACCGCCGCGTAACAAAAACAGGAATAACTCTTGACTAAATAGACGTATCAACATGAGATTTGGTGTATATATGTAATCGATGATAAAAAATCATGTTTTTCAGTTTAAACCAAAAAAACGTGAAATTTTACCAGAGATTGATAGCAAAATTCAAGCAATAAAAGCAGTTTTTAGTAAACAGCTAACTTAGCCAGTAATTTAACATTCCGTTGGTGGACCGGCCCCTGTTTGATCTTGTTAACTGATTAAATAACCCCCATGCGCGGTTTTTTTAGTGCAGTTTGGGGGTTTTATTCCATGCTATTGGACGTCCATACATCATGATTGCAGCGCCTAGGCGAAAGCAGGGTCGGTATAAAAACACCATGGACAAATTCACCAAAGGCCAAATTCATCATAAACGTTACAAAATAACCATAGAGTGGTGTCAATTCACCATAAACATAATGCGTTTGCAATATTTGCTTTAAATTTTGAACATGATAAAATTTAATAAAATAAAATTGATCATGATAAAGTTTAGGTTGATTTTAGGGTTTTTCTTAGACTTAGGGAAAAATTAAGCCATTTTTAATGCTGCTATGATTCAAACTAAGTTTTTTAAACAAATATTAGTTTGCAAACGCATTTTTGATTGTTATGGTATTAGAACCACGTTATGGTGAGTTTTGCCAAGGGATTTAACACTACTTTTATGGCAATTTTGCACGTCACCCGCCAGCTGGCGCATAGCCTCCAAATTTTGGGCGCCAGCATTTCCAGGTTGGGATTTTTCTCCCTAACTTTAAGGCTTTATAACCCTAATTTTAAGGCCAAATAAAATCTGTATGACTTGATATTCGGAACATAGATACAAATGACAACGGAGAATCGATTAATAATCACGAGTTTGTGATCTGACAAACTGAGTGGTTGATCATGATGTATATGCAAATTTTATTTAAACCAATTATAACTCGGCTGAATAAAATTTATATGACTTGAAATTCAACACATAGATACAACTGACAACGGGGAATCGATTGATAATCACGATTTTGTTATCTGACAATTTTTGCGGTTGATCATGACGTGTATACAAATTTTATTTAAAGCAATTATAATTCCGCCAAATAACATCTGTATGACTTGATATCCGAGAATCGATTCAATATCACTCTGTTGTGATCTGTCCACTTGTGCGGTCAATCATGATGCATATTAAATTTTTATCTAAAACAATTATAACTCGGCCGAATAAATTCTACATGACTTGAAATTCGGAACATAGATAGAACTTGTAACAAAAAAATCGATTGGTAGCAATGTTTTTTTATTCGACATTTGTGCGGTCGCGGTAAATGGGATTTACAGTTAGCAAGCTTATACCGTGAAGCACAGAAAAAACACAGGTGCTAAGTTTGCCAGTCTTTTAACAAGCATATATACAACTGACGTTGAAGAATCATTTGATAATCTAAAAAAAAAATAATTTGAAAAAAATTTAGATATACAGAAATAAAAGTGGTGAATTTTAATTACACTTTAAATCTATTAAAAGAAGTTATAGATTAAAACAGACGAGATTGGTTTATTTGTTAAATAATAAAAATAGTAGGACCAAAAATAATAAAAATCAAAACAATTTAGCTAGATTTATACTCAAACAATTATATTATTTATCCTTTAAGTTTTAGAGAATTCCTGGTATGTGGATATTAGTGGCATTAAAATCGCTTTAATTTGCTTTGTCACTCATTGCCACTCTATTTTTTATAAATAGGTAATTTTGTTTGGAGTTTTTAGACAAATTTGATACCTATGATGACAGAAGTTTGCGATGAACAAAAAAACAGTTGATAAAATGTTTATTGAGAGCATAATGCGACGTTTCGATTGTAACTACAATCATCATCAGGCAGACATAGAAATCTAAATTAAAAAAATGCAATTGTAGAGTTGAATTTAAGACAAAATACGTGAACAGAGATTAAATTAAAGTAAAACAAAGTAATATCAGGAAAAAATTTTAAAGTATAAAAGCCTAAATTACTTATATTTGAAAAACGAATAAATGTAAAGATTACAACATTAAAACTGGGGAAACTACATAGAAAGTTTATAAAACAACACTTAAAATTAATACTAATATGCTAAAACTGTATCTAATTTATTTAAATTTACTTAAACTTACAAATTATACACTAGCTTAAAATATAAAATTTCGTTAAAAACAACCACCAAAACCCTTTTTTTATAAAAAATACAAAATATGTAAGTGACATTTGACACAATTTAAAAATATTTTTATACTTGAGCATATAAGTTTAGAAAAAAAAATGAATAAAGCTAGCAGATCAGAGTACACAAATTAGCAGATAAAAGATTATGTAAATGAGACTAAACCAATAAAAACCACGAAATATATAAAAGCCACAATACATCTAAAAAAGTATGAAACTAATATCTTGAGATAAAAGGTGATGAGTAAAATTCGAAACAAAAATAATAAAAATACAATTAAACAATGATAGGAAAAACGGGACCTGTTGTTTGAACGAGTGGTTAGGAGTGGTTAATAAAACGATTATGAGAGCGAAAAAGGGGGGATTAATGCAAAAGAAAATTACATGTGTATTTTATTTTAAACAGTTTTAGGCGAAACGAAGATACATTTTTGTTTAAAGAAGGCTTATTTTGCTCTATAATTATACTTTCTTTAACCAGAAACTCAAAATCATTGTTACCCTTACAAATAATTGAAAATTACCGACATTAGCATTAGAGCCACAAATCTTAATATAATCTAAAATTGCAGAATCTCGATGCACAGTAGGTCTTCCGGTAAAGGGTAAACTCCCAAATGTTCGGAAACTCTGGTATGCAAATGACGGGAGGTTTTGCCTGTATAGCTGGTACCATTGCAGTTACCACACTTAAAAGTATAAACCACACCAGAGATCAAACGCTTGGGAATTTTATCCTTCATTCAAAAAAATCTACCAACACAATTATAAGAAAAGAAAACTATTTTACAATTGGCCTGAGGAAACGATTTTAACAATTGTTGAATTTTAGTATGAATTTGCAATGACTGTTTTCCTAAAAATGGCAAACTTAAAATGACAGGACACGAAGGCACAGTAATCGGAGTTCGAACTATGTTAGCAGTACCAAAAACTTTGTTGAAAAACTTTTTTATAACCAAGTCCAAGGATGAAACTGAGTAACCATTTTTCTTAAGTATATCCTTTAACCTAACAACCTCAAGATGTACCTCATTCATATTACTGCAAATAGAAAAAGCCCTAAATAATAACGTTGAAACAAGCCCAAACTTAAAAGATACCGGAATAAAACTCTCAAAGTTAGAATAAATGCCGCTAAAAGTTGTTTTCCCCTAGACAGAAGTTATAAAACGACCAGCAGATTCAGTTATTAAAACGTCCAGAAATGGAAAAGACGAGTTATTTTCAAATTCGGAGGTAAATTTAATGGACGGATGACGCTTATTCATATATTTATCTCATAATCGTTTTATTAACCACTCGTTAAAACAACACGTCCCGTTTTTCCTATTATTGTTTCATCATATTTTTATAATTTTTTGTTTCGAATTTTACTTATCACCTTTTAACTCAAGATATTAGTTTCATATTTTTTTAGATGTATTGTAGCTTTTATATATTTCGTGGTTTTTATTGGTTTAGTCTCATTTACATAATCTTTTATCTGCTAATTGTGTACTCTGATCTGCTAGCTTCATTCATTTTGTTTTATAAACTTATATGCTAAAGTATAAAAATATTTTTAAATTGTTTCAAATGTCACTTACATATTTTGTATTTTGTATTTTTTATAAAAAAAGGTTTTGGTGGTTGTTTTTAACGAAAATTTACATTTTAAGCTAGTGTATAATTTGTAAGTTTAGGTAAATTTAAATAAATTAGATACAGTTTTAGCATATTAGTATTAATTTTTAGTGTTGTTTTATAAACTTTCTATGTTGTTTCCCCAGTTTTAATGTTGTAATATTTACATTTATTCGTTTTTCAAATATAAGTAATTTAGGCTTTTATACTTTAAAATTTTTTCCTGATATTACTTTGTTTTACTTTAATTTAATTTCTGTTCACGTATTTTGTCTTAAATTCAACTTTATAATTGCATTTTTGTAATTTAGATTTTTATGTCTGCCTGATGATGATTGTAGTTACAATCGAAACGTCGCATTATGCTCTCAATAAACATTTTATCAACTGTTTTTTTGTTCATCGTAAACTTCTGTCATCATAGGTATCAAATTTGTCTAAAAACTCCAAACAAAATTACCTATTTATAAAAAATAGAGTGGCAATGAGTGACAAAGCAAATTAAAGCGATTTTAATGCCACTAATATCCACATACCAGGAATTCTCTAAAACTTAAAGGATAAATAATATAATTGTTTGAGTATAAATCTAGCTAAATTGTTTTGATTTTTATTATTTTTGGTCCTACTATTTTTATTATTTAACAAATAAACCAATCTCGTCTGTTTTAATCTATAACTTCTTTTAATAGATTTAAAGTGTAATTAAAATTCACTACTTTTATTTTATCTATATTGTAAATTTTTTAGAAATTATTTTTTTTTCTAGATTATCAAATGATTCTTCAACGTCAGTTGTATATATGCTTGTTAAAAGACTGGCAAACTTAGCACCTGTGTTTTTGCTGTGCTTCACGGTATAAGCTTGCTAACTGTAAATCCCATTTACCGCGACCGCACAAATGTCGAATAAAAAACATTGCTACCAATCGATTTTTTGTTATAAGTTCTATCTATGTTCCGAATTTCAAGTCATGTAGAATTTATTCGGCCGAGTTATAATTGTTTTAGATAAAAATTTAATATGCATCATGATTGACCGCACAATTTGACAGATCACAAAATAGTGATTATCAATTGATTCTCGGATGTCGTATCTATGTTTCAAATATCAAGTCATACAGATGTTATTTGGCGGAATTATAATTGCTTTAAATAAAATTTGTATACACGTCATGATCAACCGCAAAAATTGTCAGATAACAAAATCGTGATTATCAATCGATTCCCCGTTGTCAGTTGTATCTATGTGTTGAATTTCAAGTCATATAAATTTTATTCAGCCGAGTTATAATTGGTTTAAATAAAATTTGCATATACATCATGATCAACCACTCAGTTTGTCAGATCACAAACTCGTGATTATTAATCGATTCTCCGTTGTCATTTGTATCTATGTTCCGAATATCAAGTCATACAGATTTTATTTGGCCTTAAAATTAGGGTTATAAAGCCTTAAAGTTAGGGAGAAAAATCCCAACCTGGAAATGCTGGCGCCAAAAATTTGGAGGCTATGCGCCAGCTGGCGGGTGACGTGCAAAATTGCCATAAAAGTAGTGTTAAATCCCTTGGCAAAACTCACCATAACGTGGTTCTAATACCATAACAATCAAAAATGCGTTTGCAAACTAATATTTGTTTAAAAAACTTAGTTTGAATCATAGCAGCATTAAAAATGGCTTAATTTTTCCCTAAGTCTAAGAAAAACCCTAAAATCAACCTAAATTTTATCATGATCAATTTTATTTTATTAAATTTTATCATGTTCAAAATTTAAAGCAAATATTGCAAACGCATTATGTTTATGGTGAATTGACACCACTCTATGGTCATTTTGTAACGTTTATGCTGAATTCGGCCTTTGGTGATTTTGTCCATGGTGTTTTTATACCGACCCTGCTTTCGCCTAGGCGCTGCAATCATGATCTATGAACGTCTAATAGCATGGAATAAAACCCCCAAACTGCATTAAAAAAACCGCGCATGGGGGTTATTTAATCAGTTAACAAAATCAAACAGGGGCCGGTCCACCAACGGAATGTTAAATTACTGGCTAAGTTAGCTGTTTACTAAAAACTGCTTTTATTGCTTGAATTTTGCTATCAATCTCTGGTAAAATTTCACGTTTTTTTGGTTTAAACTGAAAAACATGATTTTTTATCATCGATTACATATATACGCCAAATCTCATGTTGATACGTCTATTTAGGCAAGAGTTATTCCTGTTTTTGTTACGCGGCGGTGCTTTACGCCGCAGCGCTTTGCGCCACATCAAAATTATTATGACCAATCGATAACGCATCAATCATTTCATATGTATACAAAATTTCATGTCTATTACTCTAAAGGTAAACCCAACGTGGCTGCAACAGTTGTTCGTTGGACTGAAAAATGCCCCCCATTAAGTAACCACTCAAATCAGGAGAATCTGACGTCACTCATATCAGCCAATCATCAGAATTCAGAAAATGAAAGATTTGAAGTAAGAAATCATCTTCAGATGGTAGTTTATAAATAATTTTTATTTTGTGACACAAAAAAAAGAAAATAGTTGTTTAATGAACATGTGAACACACTGTTGCAACTACGTTTGGTTTGCCTTTAGTATGGGTATACTCTATTATACTCTCAAGTTATAGTTGATCCAAAAAACGTAAATAAGTTTCTTTTTTTTACTATTTAATCACAGTACACGGCAAGCCGCGCTCGCCAAAATTATATTAATGCATTGTTTTTTTCATTATTTTTGTGGTTTTTATTTGATATTAGAAACATATTTGTACTTTTTCCAAAAGCTGCATTGACAGAATACACGCTGTTGACCATTGATGCACCACAAAACTTCGATTTGTCCCCAGGACATGGTGTATTGCATGAGGTTTCAGGCAGTTCACCATATTTATTTTTCAAATAGTTAAAATTGTGACCAGAACAAAAACAAGCACTGTAATGTTGCAATCCTAAATTTGAAAGTAACAACAAGCTAATAAAAAACGTGAAGTAATTATCAAAATTCCATGCAATTATCAAAGTTTCAAGCTCCCCATTTACAGCTCCAGAGTTTTCTATTTTTGGCTACAAGTTCTAGCTTCAAGTTCCCTAAAATGCATTGACCAAAATTCCAATACTTAAACAAAAATAGTTAATAATAGGTTATGAGCGATTTAAAATGATAATTTTGCGGCTATAATATAAATAAATTTTAAAAAATTAATTTATTTTTCATTAATGCAAATTATGCAAGAAAACTAGATATTTAGTTATCATTTTAAAGGTTTAGACATAAAAGTGACATTAATCCAAATAATTTCCATTTGAAATTCAAACCTGCAAATTTAAATCCCAAAATGCTGCATCTCGCTCTGCACTCTGCAGGTGAATTCGTATTTGATCTGCCTAAATATTTTTCAAACACTCGATGGGGACCATCTCTAAAGCATCCTAAGTACTGCCCACTTTCTAAAACTACAAATTATTAGTATAATGTAGTATTTATGCATAAAAATATAAAATATTTTAATAAAAAATTCGCATATTTAATTGAGAGTTTTTGGCTGTTTGAAAAAATACCAAGAAATGTATCATGTTATATTGAGAACAAACGTATTAATCCAAATAATAGTTACAAACGATTAATGATTTCTAATAAGAATGCCGTTATATGCCTAATATACTACAAACGTTATATTATTTGCAACAAAGAAGTACCAGACTAAAAAATAAAAAGGAGAAAACACAGAGAATCATGTATTGCTTATTCTCGTGGCTATTAAAATTAGTGATTACAAAACATTTTTTAAAATATGAGACTTTCATAATTTAAACTTTTTTGTTTAAGTTTTTATTCCAACAGATGGTTCATTAAATTGTTCTAATAAAAACTTACAAACGACTAAAAAAGTTTTTTCACATCGCAAATTTAAAAGTTTAAAATTTAAATAACTTTAAAATATCAGTAATCATCTCTCGTATTATATATAGCATAAATCAATATGTCAAACGGAATATGATAAGGAGTTTCAGCAATTGAAAAACACATAATCTTGTCTGATACACCTTTCTTTATTAAAACTTAAGATTTAAAATGTTTTATTTATAAAGACAACTCTGGGAAGAAAATTATATCTAAAAAATTATTTGACAGATAAAATATCTTTGGTCGCGCTCAAAGCAGTCAATATCTTTTAATAAATATGGAGACCCTTTGTGGCTACAGTACTTCAGAATATATGACAAATATTAATGTTGTAAAAAGTAATACTTTTCAATAATTGTTTTAAGCCATAATCCAATATAAAAAGCTCGGAGCATGAAGATTTATTGCACAGAAATCTATTTTGGTATCTGAAAATTAATTTTAGGAAACCTAAGATAGTCAATAAAAAGGTTATAATGTTTTAAAACTTGGAATGCAATTGAAATAAATGAAATGGATTGTAAGTTGTCACTAATATTAGAAGATTGTTTTTGTGAACAACATAACATCAGCATAAGTCACGGAACTCTTGGATGGGAAGTAAAACTTTTAAACCAGCACATGGAGTTTCAGCAAAAGCAAATACATGCTTTTAAAGATTATAGAAAGCAAGCTTTCAGGTATTTAGTAAAGTTTTTAGAAAAACTCTGTGCGTGCATGCAGTTATTGTCTTTATTATTTTTTAAAGAAAAACTGCGTTCATGACTGCTTGCGTGCATGAGTACGTGCGTGCGTGCATGCGTGCGTGCGTGCGTGCATGCGTGGGTGCATGTGTGCGTGCGTTTGTGTATGCGTGCATGCGTGCGTGTGTGCGTGCATAAGTGCTTGCGTGTGTGTGTGCATGTGTGCGTGCACGCGTGCGTGCGTGCATGCATGCATGCATAACGTATGTCATTTGCAAAAACAGAGCTTTGGAAAAAAAATTCTATGGCTGACTTCTGACATGACTACTTTACAAAAAATCCAAAGCTGAACTGGAAAAGCTCTTGAAGCTCTGAATATTGGCAATTGGAAAACATAACAAACAAAATGTTGTCAGTATAAGAAAACTATTTGCAGTGAGAAACGAAGATCAGGCAAACAACAAACACTTTGACCAAGAGGTAGATAGCTACGCAGAAGCTTTAAAAATAAAAATCTTAAGTAAGGAAGCTTTCAATTTTTTTTTTCTATCAGGTAAATACATCAATGGATAAAAAGAAGTCTTATCTCATCTAATGGAAGTACTTATTGCAGTTACTTAAATAATGCAACAAAAGTTCATAATGAAAGAAGTTCAATAATATTTAAATGTCACATAGAGTAATAATTGTAAAATGACTGTAAACTAAAACTGTAGATTAAAAATCAAAGAAAAAAATATGTGCGCTGTGTGCAAGAAAGAAAAAGAGTGATCAGCTTATTTTTAAGAAATAGGTCCAGCATTGTGTAACATAGTGCAAAATATATTTGGCAGTGATATTCCACATGCATCACAGTCAGAATGAAACAGCTAAACAAATCTGGCAGCTACTAAAAATAAAACAATATAAAGAGCAATTGGTCGGTCATTTATTGAGTGTTAGAATCGCAATGGGCCA
>JASAMX010019719.1:0-11337 GCA_030248175.1 Microlaimidae sp. YZB2_3 | reverse complement strand
GGTATAATTAAAATTAATATCCACAATAATAATAGTACCAGTAACGTTTTGAAACATAAGGCAAACAAATTTACTAATTTATTAAATCGTTTAAACTGCACCATTGGTTAACTGTAAGTAAAATCATATTATTTTTCAAAATATAAGTAAATTCATAGTTTTAAGGGCATATAACTTAACTTATTCTGTTGAATGTTAGCAATTTTTTATTGCATTAAAACATAATTAAAGTAAGTTCATTAAATGGAAAAGAATTTGACCCATTTAAAGAGGATAAAACCAATTTCAATATGTTAAATCAAAGCGAAAAATCAACTTTAGAGTACAAAAAATGCTTAAAACTGTATTCCAAATTATCTTTAACTTAAGATGGTAAATGTTTAAAATCTTTTGTGTATTTTATTTGCGATCTATTTTAATTGGTTTACACGCTTTTTAATGTTGTAAAAATATTGTTTTTCTCAACGTTGCAACAGTAGCACTACTCACACATTCTTTCGGGACCGTCCTTTCGTACCCCACCTCATTCCTGAGATTGTCGTGTTGTAGGACCGTTGTGTCGCAGGATCGTCGTTTCACGCTCTCATTCATTTTATTTTATTTTCTGGTCGAAATTAAACTATTTAAATTTATAAATTTCTGGCGATCAATGCTTTGTTTTATCAAAATAAGTAAAAATAATAATATAAAAGCAATCAAAAAGTACTTTATGATCTTTCAGGGTGATTTATTGAATAAGAACTTTGCTTTTATAATTTAAAAAACAATCTGTTTTTGATTAGTCTTTTATTACGCACGTGTGCAATTCTCCAGACCTGTGTACTCCCCCCCCCGAGGTTTTATTGGGTGGGGGCAATTCCAAAACGGGGGGGGGCAACTTTTTTGAAATGGGGGGACTGTTCTGTCGCTCTCCTAATTACTTATTTACTGGTGGAAATTAAACTATTTAAATTTAAGTTTTTGGCGATCAAGGCCTTGTTCATCAAATTAAATCAAAATAATTTAAAAGCAGTTAAAAAAGTACTTATGATCTTTCATATGGTAATTTTTTGAATTAACAGTTTTGCTTTTACAATTAAAGAAAAATCTCATTTTTGATTAGTTTTTTACGCACGTGTGCAATCCACTAAAAAATTCTCATGTTCTTAGGTTTCCGGAAATCTCTTTACCAGTTTTACACAAATAAAAAAAATCAAGACAATTTTTTAATTTAAACTATTCAATCTGCATCCAATAAAAATACAAAAATAGGATTTTGAAAACAGAATTTAAAATATTATGACAATTTTATGCTTAAAACATGTTTTTTTAATTTTAGAATAAATAATTTATTGAGTTTATTAAAATAAAACATCAATTTGTGTATTTTTAGTATTATTGCTTAAGCCTAAACCAGCGTTTAATGTGCTATGTATGTGATTTTTCTTTAAAAAAACTTTATTTTTGCATATTTTTATAATTTTTTTTGTTAAAAAAGGTTTTTTGCTCCAAGTTATTTGAACTTGTATTTAATTTCGGTCAAATATTGTAAATTATTTTGTTACGTACAGAAACTTTGCCTAAAAAAGTATTGCGTTTTGTTTATTCATTTTTTACGCGCAATCTATTAAAAAAATCCTTGTGTTCTTAGCTTTCAAAAAATCTAGTTTTAAACACATCAAAATATAGGATTAAATTATTGAAAATCTGAAAAATTGCCCTTCTCCTTGTAATAATGGTGCACAGGAAAAAAAATCGAAATTTATTTTAACGATTTTTAAAGAATTTCCCTTTTTAATAATTGGTGAACAGAATAAAAAACTGAAATTTATTTGAACAGTTTTTAAGGAATTCCCCTGGCTTAATAATGTTGCACAGAATAAAAAAATCGAAAATTATTGGAACGATATTTGATAAATCTCCCCCTGGCTTATTAATGTTGTACATAAAAAAAATCGAAAATTATTGAACGATATTTGATGAATTTCCCCCTGGCTTAATAATCTTGTACATAAAAAAATCGAAACTTATTTTTTGAACGATTTTTTAAAGATTTTCCCCCTCTTAATAATGGTGCACAGAAAAAAATAGAAATTTATTTGAACGATTCTTAAAAAATTTTTCCCTCTTAATAATGAAATTTACTTGAACGATTTTTAAAGAATTTATCCCTCTTAATAATGGTGCACAGAATAAAAAAAATCTAAAATTGTTTGAACGATATTTGATGAATCTCCCCCTAGATAATAATGTTGTACATAAAAAAAAATCGAAAATTATTTGAACGATATTTGATGAATCTCTCCCTGGCTTAATAATGTTGTACCAAAGGTGGATAATCTAATAAAGGTATGTCACAGCGGTCTGTAGCAGCGTGCATCATAAAATCCAATTCAGGCCGCACGTCCGGCCAGAAGCCGCACGTCCGGCCAGAAGCCGCACGTCCGGCCAAAAGCCGCACGTCCGGCCAAAAGCCGCACGTCCGGCCAAAAGCCGCACGTCCGGCCAAAAGCCGCACGTCCGACCAAAAGCCGCACGTCCGGCCACAAGGGAGTTAATTTTGCTGCATTGCGTTCTTGTTATTTTTACCATAGTGGTGTGACGTGGCCGACTGCTCTGGCGAATATATTATTTACATTTTTCTTGTGTGAATTATTTAAACTTTTATTACGGTCGTAATAAAAGTTTAGATTATCCACCTTTGATGATACCAATAAAATACACGTAAAAATAACAATAAAATACAATACTAAAAATATTCAATTTGTGATTTTCGATTTAGCGTATCCTGAATAATGCACACTTTTTTAAACAAAAAAGAACATAATTAATAAAAAAGATTCAAACTTTTAGTCAAATATCCTTTAGCGAGATTCGAACCTATTTATTGCTGTAATAAAGCGAACAAGTCCATTGGACTCTAACCTCTAACCACTGGACTACTGCGCAGCCTAGTTAATGTTCTTAAAATGTATATTTAAATAAGACGGTTCAGTTTGTAGTTTTTTTGGCGTCAAATCAAAAAATTAAAATAAAAAAATTGATTAATGTACAGATTTTAAAGAAAGTTTGGAATTAGTCAGATATAAGCCTGAACGATACCTTGGATTGTATTCAATTAAAAAACTAATTCAGGATTTATTTATTTGCATTTTTAAAAATTTTTTTTTTCGATTTTTTCAATTTTTTTAAAATTTTTAATTCCGTTTTATTTCAAATTACCAATAAAATTTGTCCCTTATTTTTTATTAACTTTCCATAAAATTTTAGCAAAAATTGTACTTTTCAAATTTTTTAAAAGAACAAAAACTGTTTTTGACCTTTAAATTGTGTAGCTCAAAATGAAACAACCGGAAAAAGATGCAATTATCACCGTTTAATACATCATAATCTCAGCATTTGATCGTATCATACTGTTTTTCGCCAAAAATTAATATCTTTACACTATTTATTACAGGAAATAGTTCAACACAAACATGAGCAACGCTTCTTTCA
Source organism: Microlaimidae sp. YZB2_3 (assembly GCA_030248175.1). Classification (NCBI taxonomy): domain Eukaryota; kingdom Metazoa; phylum Nematoda; class Chromadorea; order Desmodorida; family Microlaimidae; species Microlaimidae sp. YZB2_3. The sequence continues at coordinate 7,863 of JASAMX010019719.1, read as the reverse complement.
AACTTCGTGCAAGGTTCTTTTAAAAGATGCACTTTGTATGCATATCATCCCCCCCACTTCGTATGCATATCATATGCATACGTATGAATATAAAAATATGCATACGTATGCATTTAGGTTGGATCCACACATAGCCCGTATAATTTGTTCTTCATTTCTCATTCTTCTTTTCTTTATTAATTAATTTTTATGTATTCTTGATTTTAATAATTATTTATCAAATTACTTAATCTGGAATCTAAATGCAATTTTTTTAGAGCTAAACTTGGTTAATTTTTGTATATTTTGTGAAAAGGTGGAATTAAAACAAACTCTGCGTTCTTATTTGTTTTTAAAAAAAAACGTCATTACCGCACAGTTTTAATTGGTCCCCTCATGTCTGCATTCTAATTTTTAGCGTCAGCCAGATATAATTCAACCATAGGCTATTTAGATCTCATCAATGTTTATAAAAAAATTTATTTAAATGTTCTTTTTTTAGTTTTATTATAAATTGCGGGTCGCTTTTGAACTAAAATTAGCAAATACCCATCGAAATTAATATTTTCACGCAAATTTATCCATATTTAAAAAAACCAACAAAACGCATCAAAGAACAAAAAATGTTGTGTGTATTTAAGTTCAATTCAAGGAAGCGTTATTTCTTTACATAAATTTGTTAATTTACGAATTTCGCACGTAATATGCTAAAACTGCTTGTGGTTTGGCTGTCGCCTATCGCAAAATTGCGATAAGATTAGAACTTTGATCCAACCACTATCGCCTGTCGCCAGTCGCCTATCGCAAGTTACTATCGCCTATCGCAGCAGTGTGAACTGACAGGAGCCTATCGCCTATCGCCTATCGCCTGTCGCCTATCGCTGCAGTGTGAACCGGGCTTAATCTTCATCTTCAGTATTTTATCGACTGACGAGCTATGTTTTTGGCACCATTAACCGATATTTAGGGCGTAGTACTTTTGAAATATTAACAAAACGGGAGTTGTTGCAAGACGTAACTGATTGTTAAAAAAATAAAAGCGCGATTAGTCTTTATTTTTAACAAACAAGATCAATAGCAATATGACATAAGATTTATGTGACCAATAAAACTTCAGTTTTTATGAAATTATGATAAAAAATCGACATAAAATGTTGACAAAAAACTATGGGAAACGAAAAACACTTTCACCTTGTTTAAGTATGGAAGCGCGGCTAAATTGTGATTCCAGTAGGTTCCGTGGGGAAATGGAATTTCCTTCATTTCATTCTTAATAATTGTTTATATACGACACTCAAAAACCAAAAAGAAATCATAATTCACAAATCCAAAAAAAAGACAAACCATAAATTGTAAAAAATATCAAGACAATTACTGAGTCTGAAATTCATTCTGCCATGACAGCAGTGGTCAAATTTGGATATGTTTCATAACGGCGGATCCATAAAATTTCATCCGAGGTTATTTTGTTGCAGATGCCGCCATCACAATGTTAAAATTCAGGAGTCATCGGAAAGCAGATATTTGAATGTTCAGTTACCTCACACGAAAAATTCCTCCAATAAGTGCCGTTATACCCAGTATTGCATTTATAACTTCAGGAAACATACCGTTGTTACTGCGACAAAAAGAATTACAATAAGTATAAAATTAACGTGACTATAACTTATAATTTTTATTCTATTCGTTTGTTAAGGAAAAAGAGTCAAAGTAAGCCGTATTTTACGACGATTTTGAATCATTGTGTCTTTGGAATCATTTTTAATTATTGTGACGATTTTGAATCATTGTTTTTATTGATTACGTTCTCCTATCTTCCATACCAAAGCTCCAGAAACTAAATTTTGCAGTGTGATCAAACGATATTAATCCTCGAAATAAAACTGTGTATAACGACGTTTCAAGACATAAAACTTGTCATTTGATCAGGAAAACACTCAATACTGAGGATTATTGTTTAGAATAGAATAGAATAGAATAGAATTTATTCGCACGGTATATAATACAGAAGTAAAATAATACACAATAGAAAAAATACAAACAAACAAATAATAAGAGCATGCAATTTTAAGTATATGGTTGTTTAAGGGGAAGTTAAATGTTTGAGTAACAGGCAAAAATTTCTAGAAAAAAAAGTTATTAATAACATTTGGTAAATTTTTCAAGCGACTCGTGTTTAAGTTAGCTTTAAAAACTTTAACATTTTTTGAGTTTATAGTGTTTTGTGTTAATAAATTCCGAATTGAGTATACACAAGATGAAAAAGAAAATGTGTGAACATCAATTTTAGACTGCGGGATCAGAGGTTTTTTTTCATGCCCCCGAGTTTGTAAGTTCGTTGAAAATTTTAAAAAATCTGTAATATTTACATCCACTATCTTACTAATAATTTTAAAACAGTACATTAGGTTATTTTAAATTCGTCTAAATTCTAAGCTTTCAAGTCCAAAATTTGTTAAGCGTTGGCTATAACAAGGTTTAGATAAATTACATCTAGCAAACAATTTACGGGTAAAATACCTTTGTACGCGCTCTATTTTATGAATATCCTTAATCAAACATGGTAAAAAATTGGTGTTTCGTATTCAAAAAGTGGGCGCACAAAAGTGGTGTGATCAAAATATTCTTATTTTTGGTGAAAAACACTCGAAAAATAAGCGAAAGTCGTGCAGAAGCCTTTTTAGCCACATTGTTACAACAATATAACGAAGATTTTAGATTATTACAAAAAAGTATTCCAAGATCTTTGATTTAATTTACGCTTTCAAGCAGTACTCTGTCAATTCATAGATTATGTTTCGGACACTTTTTCCAAAACTGAGCGTTTTGCATTTATCATATGCCAAACTCAACTGCCACTTTTTAGACCATTCAGCAAATTTTTTAAGGAGTTTAAAAACGAGTTATTTGTTTTGTATTTTTCCCTTATACTGTACAATTTGGTGTCATCCGCATAAATTCTAGCAAAAGTTCCGCGTTCTAAGCAATCTGGCAAATCGTTTATATATAGTAAAAAAGTAAAAGTCCAATTACGCTTCCTTGCGGAACCCCTGATGTTACAGAAATATAATTAGAATTTATTTTATTTTCGATTGATACGCACTACCTTCTATTGGTCAAATAACTATTTATCCATGCTAATAACTCATTTTGAATATCATAACCTTTAAGTTTAATTAAAAGTTTTGAATGTGAAATGCAGTCAAACGCTTTTTTGTAATCAATATATACACAGTCAATTACTTTTTTACAATTCAGAGCAATCATTTAAAGTGGTAAGTAGCTGTAGGCAAGTTGAGCGTTTCGATAAAAAAAACCGTATTGTTTTTTACTGATTAACTTGTGTTTTTGCAAGTATACTAACATTTGATCGCAAATAACAGCCTCCATCAATTTACAGGCAATACATGTGAAAGAAATAGACCTATAATTAGATTTAATACTAGCTAAACATTTTTTATCAATGGAAACCACTATAGCGTTGCGCCAAGGATTTGAAACTGTGCTACATATCATGCTTAGTTCAAAAAAGAGACCAATACTGGGGACATTGTTTCTGAAACATTTTTCCAATAGATGGGAGGAAAACCATCGGGGGAGCTAGTTAATTTGGCAGGTAATATTTTCATTACTTTTGAACCGTTTTTTAAGGAAAACAAATGGATTTGAGACTTGTGTTTTCAGGGACTCTTTTTGGAAAATCAGACTTTGACTTGTTATCAATTGTAAACACACTACCAAAAAAATTATTTAAAATCTCTGCTTTTTCAACTGCTTGCTTCTACAGCTACTGTACCATCTTCTCGTTGTATGGGTGAAATTTCTTGATCATTTTTAATTTTCTTTTTAGCAAAATTGTAATCTTTAATATTTTGGGAGTTGACTATTTTTTGTTCTTTCTGTTCATTAAACTCACGAACTGATTCATCGTAAAGTTTAGCACATTTTTTGTAGAACTCTTTTCCTATATGAGACTTTTTTAAAATTTTTACAATTTTCTTTTTTTACATAGAAGTCTTTTAATTTAATTTCTATACTCAACGATCTCATTGTATAAAGTTTTTACAGAATTTCTACGGAATGCCACAATAAACTTTCAGTCAACAGTTTTAAGATAATTATTTATACTATCAAAATCACCTTTTTTAAAATTTTTAAAGGTTTTTTGGCTCTTTTTTATTTTTTTAAAGCATAACGCTAATCTGAAATCTATGTTTGAATGCTTGAACAACACGTAATTTTTCTCCTATAATAAATGTCCAAAGCAACAAAATCAAAATCAAAAGATTTTTTTAAAATATCAATTTGTGCAATTTTCCAAAACTTTTTACAAAAACGCAGACCCCGCCCCCAGTTTTGCTTTCTCGATCGCACCTAAAAATATTGTAATTTTGGTTCGAAATTAAAGCATTGCGAATAGAATCATCCAACCACGATTCCGTGACAAGAATTAAACCATAAATTTCTGTGCATGAAATATTAAGTAACTCTGGAATTTTATTTTTTGGGCTGCGAGCATTTAAAAGTTTGCAACAAATGTCTGAACTCAACTTTTCCTAACCTAGAGATACTGCACGTTTTGAGTTAGACTTAGCAATATAAAAAATGTCTATAGCCAACGTATTTAACATAGTAGCTCTTTTCCCCGGCTTTTTCGTTTTTTGCATTGCGTTCGGTGTAAAGCTCATTGAGACGCTTTTTCTCTTTCCGAGTGAAACTGAGGCGAATTATCACATGTGCAAAATTTTCGGATCTTTTGTGTCTCCAGCTTCTTCTCAGAATTTCATCTCTTTCGTAGAATCGTCCAAGAGCGACTTTCAGAAGTCCTGGTGTTTCGTCTTCCCGCGGTCTGCCCATATGAAACGAATAGCTAACCATCAGAGCAGAAGCAAAATCGGGAAAAACGTTCTTTCAGGACTTCGTTAACCATCTTGTTTTCTTCAGCTTCTGAAGTTAATTCCGCCAAATTTTTGAAAACTAAATTTTTTTGGTTTTCTCTGCGTTGTAAGTTCTCTTCTACAACTCTTTCTCATCTACGATTCGTCCACGGGCTTGGGACATCTGACACTGCTTTTTGACCGCAAACGATAAAGTTTTTAATGCTGTCAAGCTTTTGTTCATGACTTAAAAACCGCTCTTTGCTTGCTGCACGTTTTGCGTCAAGTTCAGCTTTGAGACCAAACAACTCTATTTAACAGTTTGATCACATTACAATTTTAATCATGTATCCTTCACATCCACAAACCTTCAAACAAGTTTTTCTTAGACTGATCTCTGACCGATGAAAACTAACTGTACTATCTTATGCAATGATAATGATTTAGAATAGAATAGAATTAATGCTATTGTTATGTATAAAACTTCAAAAAAAACTGAATATTTGTCAATAAGTTAATAGAAATTTACGTTTACAATCGAAATTTTTTTTACATATTAATGAGTGACGAGACGAGCTCTAAAACTGAACCCGACGCAGTACAGGCGAATTTATTGTTATCGACGCAAAGGTGATTTTTTAAATATTAAACAGAACCTGAAGGATTTATTCTGAGTTAAAACCCATAAGTTCATCATCCGAGTATTTTTATTTCAGGGTCTAGTTGTTTTTTCTAAGTCGGGTATGCTCGCTAAACACGGCTCTCGCGAGAATTCTTTATCTGCTTAACACATTACGAATGCAGCAAGTGTTTTTAAGGCTGGTTCATATTTATGACAAAACGTCCTTTGGACAAAGTCCAAAGGGCAAAAGCCAAAAGCCAAAACGTCCTTTGGACAAGATAAAACGTCCTTTGGTCTTTTTCCTTTGGACGAAGCATGAATGCTACACTTAGAATTTGTCCTATGAACAAAGTCCAAAGGACAAAATCCAAAGGGAAAAGTCCAGAGGACAAAAAGTATGAACACATTGTCCTTTGGACAAAGTATGAACACTTTGTCCTTTGGACAAAGTCCAAAAGACGTTTTTACGCTGTATTTGTCCTTTGGATAAAGTCCAAAGGACTTTTGTTCTTTGGACTTTTTCCAAAAGATGTTTTGTCATAAGTATGAACCAGCCTTAAAGATTTAAAACCGCCTAATTCAAAAATGTGTGGAATGTTCATTCAACGTTACACACACAACGTCATAAACAGCAAATTTTGTTCACAAAAAAATACTCAAATGTCGGATTTTTGCTGAAAAGTAAAAAGTATTTTTTCAAAAAAATTGTAAATGCTAACTGCAACACTAATAACCGAAAAAAATATTTTTACATTCTTTTTTTAATATTGTGTCATTAAATTGCAAGCAAATGGATCTATTTTGTTTGATTAATTCTCATAATTTAAAACCACGGCAAACGTTTTTGCAGCAAAAACAATATGACAGAGTTTAAAACAACAAAAAAATTACCTTAAAATATTCGTCAAAATCAGTAAATTTTTTAACGCCACATCGAAGTACCAATTGGACACCAGGCGATCTTTCGGATTTCTAGTGACATAAACTGACAGCAAATTTTTTCAAACGAACTTTTTTAACAAAACAAAGAATTATAAGCAAACATTTCGAAATAAAAGAAGCAAAAGCTGAGCACGAGTTAGTTCTCCTAAGGTACAATCGATAAATCTGAAATATTATGGTAATCTCACTCACATCATTTTTATACTATGCCGTTTAATTTGCATAACGATTTTGTCGCGCGCAGCTGATTGGTCGTTCGGTATGATGTTCAGTTCTGTAAAGGCTGGTTCATACTTATGACAAAACGTCCTTTGGACAAAGTCCTCTGGACAAAAGTCCTTTGGACTTGGTCCAAAGGACAAACACAGCGTCAAAACGTCCTTCGGACTTTGTCCTTTGGATTTTGTCCAAAGGACAAAGTCCAAAGATCAACGTGTTCATACTTTTTGTCCTTTGGACTTTTTACTTTGGATTTTGTCTTTTGGACTTTGTCCAAAGGACAAATTTCAAGTAGCGTTCATACTTTGTTCAAAGGAAAAAGTCCAAAGGACGTTTTGGCTTGTCCAAAGGACATTTTGGCTTCTTTTTGTCATAAGTAGGAACCAGCCTTAATAGAACGTTCAATAGTTTTGCGGTTTTCCTTACAAAAAATTAGGGGGGTTCAACAGTTGCGAACGCACTTTTCAGACCTCAATCTTAGTTACGTGAGATTGTTCGATTGGATGGCCGTTTTTTTTTTGTTATAAATTTTATATTTTGTAAAAAGTATATATATTTATTTTTTTACAAATAAAATAATGCAAAAAATTAGAAAAATATTATGTTCATGTTTATTTAGTTAAAAATATTTCGTTAGTTGTTGAGCTTTGGTCCGTATTAACCGAAGCTAAAACTGTCTGACGCTCTGGCCATTATCATTCAAGTAATTTTTTAGGTTTAAAATTTTGCAAATTAAATACGTAACTTACACTAATTTAAAAAAAATTACTGTATTTCGCTTTATCGCTCCATGGAATTAGGTCAAGTGGCATGTGCTCTTTGAAGATTTGGGGGTTCTAAAATCACATGTCTTAGAATTTTTATCCTGAAATATAACCTCTAGAAAAATTTTATCCTGCTGACCTCGTAAAAACGTATGGGGACGTGAAAAGTTCAATTAAAATTTTGCTGATACGATTTTGCTTTTAAAAAAATCTTATTTTAACAAAAAAGTTTTTAAATCCTTTCTTAAATTTCTTAATTTCTTAATTTAAATATACAACAAAAGTACAATACAGTTAGAGTTACATTAAATGTTTCAAATTTCGTTTTAATTTTAAACGTAGCAAACTGAGCCCGTTCATTTTGTTTACATATAAGATGGGCCAAAATCCTATACATTTAACATTTATTTTATATGAGGATATTAATATAAAAACATGAGTAAAAATTTATATTATGACA
>JASAMX010019718.1:0-11795 GCA_030248175.1 Microlaimidae sp. YZB2_3 | reverse complement strand
ATAGTAAGTTTTTATTTTACAAATACTATGCGCGATGGAACATAGCTAACTGCGGAGCAGTCTCTTCTTTTTTCAAAACATGTTTTAAAAAACTATTAAAACTATTTTGCCTTAAAAAATTGTTTATTTTTTAGAAAGTACTCTGATATAACAATCGTATAAAGCAAGGAACTCTTCTGCTGATAAATTATTTGAACTAATTTTAGTCCACATTATTCCTTTACCCAAGAACGTTTTAGCTTTCTTGGGTCTACCCGGTACCCAAGAAACCCTCACTATTTCGCAGTTAACTAATTAGGTAGAACATTTTATTTATTAAATCAATCAATCAATTTAATATCTTGTGGGTTTTCTATAGTAAAATTTCATTATAAAAAATTATCAATCTAAAATTAAGAGCCACAAACAAAAAATAAACCGTATTTGTTATGAATTTGAACTTTAATTTATTTAGTTAATAATTTCTTTTAAAGAAACACATGTATAAATGTAATAAATTTTTGTCGTGCTTGATATATGGTGATTCTATCTAACTCTAAAGCCAAAACCTTAAAAAATTACCATAAGAAATGAGATGATTGGAATCGAAAGTTTGTATACCATTTCCAGCAATTTTTTTTAAAGTTTGTGTTTCAAGTTTTTATTTTCAGCGATCCATGTTTCCAAAAACAATTTTGATAGCGCGTTAATAAGTCACTAAATACTGATCCAAAGACCTAAGTAGGGATTTTAGAGCGTTAAAACTTTTAGAGCCTGGAGTCGTAAAATAAAAATAGAATCCAAAGTAAAAAACCATATGGGCTTAAGGCTGGTGGAGCCAAAGGAACTTTGAGCTAAAACTTGAAGCCATATATAGGGAATTTGGACCCGCAAGCGCGAAAATTGAAGCCGTAAATTAAGATTTTGGAGCCAAAAGTAAAAATCGCCATAAACTATTAATTTTGTGCGGTGCGGTTGCTTATTTTAAATTGAAAACATCAAGAGCTTTTGGTTTAAGATTTAAGAAGACTGTTCAATTTTTTATTAGCTGATTCATTTTGATTCTTTCAAAATGGAAAGACCTGAAACTTTTAAAAAAGAACAAAACTTTAAAGCCATTTAACCTCCAAATAGTTTTAAAGGTTATGAATGAACTGGAAGAAAATAGCTCGTATGAATTATGTATGAATGGACAAGTATGTATGAAAAAAGAACAATAGTATATGAATTAAGATGCATTTTTCTGATAGAATAAATTTTGATAATAGCCCACTGCCAACTACTGATTTAATGTTTATATATTTATTAATTGATTGAAACAACTTACGTGTACTAACATGGTGCTCACTTGTTTAAAGTGCATACTATAATGCTTTAGTGGGTTTCCGGCGTGTTGCAAAATATATTTATCTATCTATCTATCTATCTATCTATCTATCTATCTATCTATCTATCTATCTATCTATCGCTAAAACGTTTACCTAAGCCTAAGCGAAGCCTCAATCTTACTCCAAACCATTTTTTCTAAGAAGCTTCAAATTTCCGTTGCTCGCGGCACAAGTTTCCAAAAATTTCCGATGGCTCCAAGTTCTTAGCTTGTAGTTCTAAAGCCTCCGTACCAAGTAATAATAGGTATTATTGTAAAAATCGTTTGCTGCTTCAGAGCATAAATAGTATTCCTTGGATGGCTTCGTGGTTGGAAACGAAGATAAGATTATTATTGATTAGAATAAGAATAAAACAGTATTTGTGAACTATAAAACACAAACATAATGATTTAGGATCGGCGGAGCCGATGGAGATTGAGATGGAATTTGGAGCCCAAAATAAGGAGCTTAAAACTGTAAGTTGGGAACTTAGAGCCGAAAATAAAAATCGCTTAACCGTTTAGCACAGTCTAAGTCTAAAAGAAACCTAAATCTGAGCCCAAACCATTTTTTTGTTAAGGGATCCAATTCCCATTGTTCGCGTCTCTAAGTTTCCAAAAAATCCCGATGGCTCTAACCTAGCTTGTGGCTCTAACGACCCAGTACCAAGCAATGATAGGTATTATTTTAGAAATTGTTTTCTGCTTCAGAGCATAAAGAGTATTTCCTGGGATAGCTTCGTGGCTGGATAGAAAAAGAGCAGTGTTTCTCTTTTTTGGAATGGAATTTTTATATAAAAGAATTTTTATATAAAAGAATATTACAGTTAATAAAAAATAATTTTTTAAGAAAAAAAGGACCAACAAAGAGGAATGACGATAAAAGTGTTCACACACTTTTCATTTGAAGAGCTAAAAAAGTCAACAATCCTGTTTGTTCTGCATAAACTATGTGAATTAGTTCTCAGCGGAGTTGGAAATGCATTTCACTAATGAGTGTGGATTTGTGAATTGGGTTTTGTGTCTATATATAGGAGTTTATAGATTAAACGAATTTCGTCCCAAATCCCGAGATCGCATAGTACATCAAAATTAACCATACACTAAATGTCACTGTGTGAAGCCTTTGCAGAATGAAATCTTCTTTGTATATGAAATTTCCATTTAGAACAAAAAATAAACGCAGCAAACGTATAAGTGTAAAATCTTATTATATTTACTGTTCGTTTATTTCAAAATTAGCGATAAACGCAAAAAAATTATACAGGTACAGTTTATATTATACGTAAATAAATTGTAATGTAATTAAAAATATGGAAATGAGATATGTAAATAATCAAATATTTGCGATGTTCCTACATCCAAATAAAAATTATGCTCCAGAGCTAGGCCCTTTAAACCTTCAAATCTGCCGAAAAAACTTTAATTTCTAATTGAGGTATCTAGATCGGGCTTAAACATGAGAATACGTTCAGCGGTATTTCTAGAATTGTTTTCGACGTTTTTAAAACATAAAAAAAAGTTAAAATAAAAAAGAACTGGACGATATGCTCTTAATTTTTTATTTGCTAAACCAGCTTTCAAGATAGGGCTTTTTTCAAAACTTAAAGTTATTAATTTCATGTAAATGAGAATAAGGTTATGAAAGTGCGTTTGAACCTGTTTTATAAATTTTTAGTTGGAAATCAGCGTAAAAACACTTAACGTTCTATTACTAAATTGGAAATTGTACTAAACCTCCAATTAGCTGTGCGAAAACCATGTTCATTCAAATTAAATGACAGCGAATGCAAATTATTTACTACGTGAGATTTCTGAACAGCTCTCAACTTTCATGTGTAGGTGTTCTGAAGCTTTAGGAACGTTTTGAACATCATTAGCATTCTGGCAATAAATAAAAATGTCTTTAACATAATTAAACATGGAACAAGAAATGAAAAAAGTCGAATACTACCTAATTCTCACGTATGAACAAGAATGAATTCTGTAAAATACGTTTGCAACTGTTAATTCTCGTTAAATTTTTGGTGGCAAAAGTCCGAATCGAACAAAAGTGGGTAAATAATTTGTCGTTTAGGAGCAAAATTTTTTTTGTAAAATTTAGACTGTTGGTTAATAATAACATTTGCTAGAACGCAATGTAAAAAATCATTAAAAAAATTACATGCATACTTGCACAATAACAATACAATGTCCAAAAATTAATTTTTGTTTGGTCGCGTTTTTTCACTGTGCATCGCTTGTAAACGCTTAAAGTGCAATTAATAATCGACGGAAGTTTGCATGCAAGTTAAGAGCAGACAAATATACCTCATAAAAAGTAAAAAGCAGAGTGAACGCAGATAGAAGGCAGAAAAAATGTCTTAGAAGAAGTTAGGAGGCAGGTTTCAGGCAGTGAAATCTGCTTCAGAGTGGCAAGTGGCACTTCCTCCTATTTTAAAGCATACGCATATGAGGAGGCCGGTAGAAGCAGGTCACAGACAAATGAATATAGGCAGGTAGGAGAGCAGCAAAATTTTAAATAAGAACAGGGAAGAGGCAGGAAAAACCTGTCTTTCTAATTCAGGCACCCCGTCGGTACCCGGATAATATATGTAATAAAAAATTAAAAAAATTGTACCCATTTACTTCACATATTAAATAAAATTATTAGATGGTTTAATACAACCTAAAAAGGACAGACATACATATAGCTCAAATTTTTGGTTCTCAAAAATTGACTGTGTAAAATAATTTTGCATTAAAAAGGAGACCTATAACAAAAGAAGCCTGTTTCGTCCCTTGTTTTCACAGGCTGGACAAATATGAGGAGAAGTTGGGACTTCTTCAGCAAACGCTTCCCGTCATATTTTTACAACATGCATATTTAAAAAATTAATGTTTAGAAAAATTATACATTGTATCGTTTGTTAATTTTGTGTCATTTTGTATATTTTTGATATATATTATTTATAAGGGAAGTGTTTTATTACCTGATCTGGCGGGGTGTCCATGTTTCTTTTTGCCATTTCTCTGTGTCACTGCACGATGACTTTAATTTTATTTACCAGTTATTTAAAACAAGCAAGCACTTGTTTGTTTGTGTTTAAATGATTAAAATAAACAGCCCTAAACTAATAATAAATTTGTTCAATCTTCCGCTGAAAATTTTTATGCTAAAATTATGACAATTTACGCAATAATGTGAATCATATATTTTTTATTCTTTTTCATGATAGAAATATGCCTGTGATTTTCCGAGTAATGGGAGTTTAATTAAAATCTTTTCATACTTTTTTCATTAATAGTTAATTTATTATTAACACTTAATAATCAAAACTTACGATAAAAGAATATATAATTTTATTAGACAAAATATTAGGATAATTTTATAAATTAATAATTTTGCTCCAAAATAAATTTTTTACACATTAACGCTAAAAATAATAATAATACTAAAATAAAAATCTTGTTACTCGTCTTTCAAAGTTATTACTTTTGTAATTCCCTTCTGAATTATCCTTTTGTTCAAAATTAAAAGTCACCGGTGGATAGCTGGACACTGATACCTCTGGCTTGGCCTGAAAATAATTCTTTTTTGTAGGTGACTAATATTGTGATTACTGAAAATGGTTTGATCTGGTACCCAATCAAACCACTCAAGAGTTTTTGTTGTGTAAAAAACGTGTTTTTTAACAAATACACAAATATCTTGCAGAACACGCAAAAGTTCTACCCAAAGCACCAATTTTAAAACAGAAAAAACTGTTATAAATAACATTCTCTTACTTTTATTTTTTGAAGTGCTTGCCTGTGTGTCTGTTGTCTTTGTGTGTGTGTGTGTGTGTGTGTGTGTGTGTGTGTGTGTGTGTGTGTGTGTGTGTGTGTGTGTGTGTGTGTGTATGTGTGTCTCCTAACTACTCCCCAACCACCCAAAGGAAAAGGTTCGAGTTATCATTGGAAAGCTTATAGCCCGGGGAATGTCGTAAGGGGATTGAAATTTGGAAAAATTTTACATGGACATCTTTAGACTGGACAATGCATTTTCATCAAAGGGGGACACTATGGATTTTGGAAGTTAAACAATTTTTTGTCTTTGAATTAGCTCAAACTTATTGGTAAGAGTAATTAGCCAATGTAAAGCCAGAATATCATGTTTTTTTGGAAAAAATGAACATAGACATCTTTATACTGGACAACATTTTTTTCACTAAAGAAGGGAATTTACTTTGCTCTCCAACCACAAATGGTATTCGGCTAAATGAGATATCATTGCAAAGCTTCCAATGTAGAACCAAAATGTCATGTTTTTGGTAACATTAGCATGAACACCTTAATGCTGGACAACGTTTTTTCATTAAAAAGGGGAACGACCTTCCTCCCCAACTAGCAAAAAGATTGGGCTAAATGAGATATCATTGCAAAGTTTACAGACAGGGGAATGTCATAAAAGGGTTGAAACTTAAAAAATCGCATGGACATCTTTTGGTTGGACAAGACATTTTCACAAAAACAGGGCCCTATGGACTTTGAAAGTTGAAAAATATATCTTTGAATTGGTTCAAACTTATTGGTAAGAGTAATTCGCCAATGTAAAGCCAGAATATCATGTTTTTGGAAAAATGAACATGGACATCTTTATGCTGGACGTTTTTTCACTAAAAGGGGAAATTAACTTTCTCCATAACCACACAAAGAATTGGGCTAAATGAGATATTATTGCAAAGCTTAAATTTCAAGGAATGTCATAAAAGGGTTGAATATTTCAAAAATTGAATAACAAGGACAATTTTATGCTGGACAACGCATTTTGATCAAAAGGACAGGACCCTTCTCCTCAACCACAAAACGGATTGGGCTAAATGAGGTAGCATTGCAAAGCTTACAGTCTGGAAAATGTCATAAATGGGTGACGAAATTTTAAAAAAATAACATGGGGACAACTATTTTGGGTTTTTCTTGTCCTCGTTGGTTGAGATGATTTTCTTTGTTGGGGCTGGGGTTTTTGTGATTTTGTTCTTTTGTGGCGTTTTTCGGAAGACGCATGGAATGTTTGGGTTTTGTGTTTGTCGGAATGGCATGAGGCTTGTTTTCATTATATGAATATAAAATGGGGGAAAATTTTTGTGCTGTTGGCTGACGGTCTCTTTATATATCTGCAGAGTTTTTTGTGAGTTTCCAATCCATTCTCTTTAATATAGATGCCCTGGTTTTTCTTAAAGAGTATACTTTGTGCATGTAATTATATAGCTTCTTTCTCTAATTTGTGCGGTGCTGCTGCGTCGCCCAGTGCCATAGTTCTTGTAGCATGAGGCGGCAAAAAACCTAATTTATATCACTTATGCACATTGAATCAACTATCTTCTAAATTAAAGAAGGACAAATAATTTTTCCCCCATTTTTTATATTCATTTACTAATCTTTTTTTTTGAAAATTCAAGCCTTCTATGCCATTCCTGTGACTGTAAACTTTACAATGATACCTCAGTTAACTTGCACTCCATTTTGTCGTTGGGGAGGTTCTTTCCGTCGTTTGGTAAAAATATGCTGTCCAGCATAAAGATGTACATGTTAAATTCTTTTACTAATTTAAACCCCTTATGATGCTCCCTGAACTATAAGGTAATAATTTCATCTCATTTACCCTAATCTTTTTTGTGATTGGGGACGAAGGTAAAAATCCTTCTTTGGTAAAAATATGTTGTCCAGTATAAAGATGCCCATGTTATTTTTTTAAAATTTCGACCCATTTATGACCTTCTCCAGACTATAAGCTTTGCAATGATACCTCATTTAGCCCAATCCGTTTTGTGGTTGGGGAGAAGGGCCCTCTTTTGCTCAAAATATGTTGTCTAGCATAAAAATGTCCTTGTTATTTATTTTCTGAAACATTCAACCCTTTTATGACATTCTTTGAAACTTAAGCTTTGCAATGATATCTCATTTGGCCTAATCCTTTTCGTGGTTAAGGAGAAAGTTCATTCCCCCTTTTAGTGAAAAAAACGTCCAGCATAAAGATGTCCATGTTCATTTTTCCAAAAACATGATATTCTGGCTTTACATTGGCGAATTACTCTTACCAATAAGTTTGAACCAATTCAAGGATATATTTTTCAACTTTCAAAGTCCATAGGGCCCTGTTTTTGTGAAAATGTCTTGTCCAACCAAAAGATGTCCATGCGATTTTTTTAAGTTTCAACCCTTTTATGACATTACCCTGTCTGTAAACTTTGCAATGATATCTCATTTAGCCCAATTTTTTTGCTAGTTGGGGAGGAAGGTCGTTCCCCTTTTTAGTGAAAAAACGTTGTCCAGCATTAAGGTGTCCATGCTAATCTTACCAAAAACATGACATTTTGGTTCTACATTGGAAGCTTTGCAATGATATCTCATTTAGCCGAATACCATTTGTGGTTGGGGAGCAAAGTAAATTCCCTTCTTTAGTGAAAAAAATGTTGTCCAGTATAAAGATATCTATGTTAATTTTTTCCAAAAAAACATGATATTCTGGCTTTACATTGGCTAATTACTCTTACCAATAAGTTTGAGCTAATTCAAAGACAAATATTGTTTAACTTCCAAAATCCATAGGCTCCCCCTTTGATGAAAATGCATTGTCCAGTCTAAAGATGTCCATGTAAAATTTTTCCAAATTTCAATCCCCTTACGACATTCCCCGGGCTATAAGCTTTCCAATGATAACTCGAACCTTTTCCTTTGGGTGGTTGGGGAGTAGTTAGGAGACACACATACACACACACACACACACACACACACACACACACACACACACACACACACACACACACACACACACACACACACACACACACACACACACACACACACACACACACACACACACACACACACACACACACACACACACACACACACACACACACACACGCACGCACACACATGCACACACACGCACACACAACACACTTGAGTACCAATTGATATTGAGCATTTGTGAGCATGGTTAATTTTCAAAGTATACTTACGTATTAGCACAGATTTTAGGAGGATCGTATGTCCTATGCACATGTAAACGCAGAGGGAATTTACTGTTGTCCCCAGAAATTGGAGCTAAGGGTGGATAAAGCCCCTAAATGAGGTCAAGGGGAAAAACAGCAGCAATGGTTCTTTTTAGGACAACTTGAGAGGGGTTAAATACCCCCCGTGGAAAAAATTTTAAATTTAAGACTATGATACACTAAGACAAGCACGAAACATGATTTTGCTAACTTATAAATTTCATATTAAATTACGGCTTTTAATTGAAAAATAAGTGTAAGGCCCCTTGGCGTTTAAAAATGACAATACATAAAGAAATATATTTCAAGTATCTATGAATGTCTTATTGAATATTTATTATCAAACTACAACCAGGATATTTTTATTGATTTCATTATTTTATCAAGTTTTATTGCAAGTTTTTAGCAAAAAGAGTTGTAATGATGTAAAAAA
Organism: Microlaimidae sp. YZB2_3; assembly: GCA_030248175.1. Classification (NCBI taxonomy): domain Eukaryota; kingdom Metazoa; phylum Nematoda; class Chromadorea; order Desmodorida; family Microlaimidae; species Microlaimidae sp. YZB2_3. Next base: position 2,998 of record JASAMX010019718.1, on the reverse strand, counting down.
CAAATTCTTTCAATAGTCACTTTAAAAGTCATACCTTTTGTATAATTAAATTTAAATATAAAGAGCGTTTGTATAAAAAGTGTAGTATTGAAGAATCAAATTAAATTTATGATAAATTTTATTTTTACATCAATTTAAACTAATTTTTGTAACTAAAAATATGCTTAAAAACAGAAAAATAACAATTTTCATGTAAAAAAATCCAAAAAAAATAAAAAATTAGAGTGAATGCTTGTACAAAAAATACAAAAATGTACTAAATTTTTGAACCAAATTTTGCCAGAAAAGTCGCACTTGCAAACTTCTGCACGGCTTTTCTAACAAAAAACTCTCATTTTCTGTTAGTTTTCCCTCGATTTTTAACACAGTTATCTGCCATGTTTACTGAACTGTTTTTGTTTCCACATTGCAAAGACAGTAGAGTAACAAATCTTAGGGTTCTTTTCAACAAAACACTGATATTTCCAAGAAATATTTCATTAAAATTAGAATAAATCAGGGTGCGAAAATAAAGTTTTTTATATGTTTATAACAAAGCTTTTTGCATTAAAGAAGACATTGTTTCAGTATAAAATGCCCCAAAAAGTCCTTATTTCGAGCTTTTTTAAATGATCTACAGATATTTTAACAAAAAACAGTTACAAGGAACAAGCTAAAAAATAGTTAATAACAAAAACAAAAACTTTTACTGCATTTTTAAGTGTTTATTCTAACACATATCCTTTTTGTATAAAATTTAGTTTTTTTTTGTAAATGAAAGTGGAAAACCAACAACTAAAACCATGAAAAAACATATGCAATTTACCGAAAAATGTTTAACTCCTGGGGTCGTATGCTGAAGGTTTAATCTGACTTAAATTTAATCTGAGATTAGCGATTGTTGACACACAGTAAACATACTAGCAGTATCCATTAGATATTCTAGTTTAACGAATTTAATCTGAGATTAGGTTTAATCTCAGATTAACTCGTCACTAACTCCAGATCAAATTATTAATTTATGCAAATTTTTAAACCACCTCCGGAGGTATATTAAAAATTTGCGGCTTTTTCCCCCATAACTCGGATTAGTGGCGATTTAATCTGAGATTAAGTCTATTAACTCCATTAACCTAGATTATTTAATCAATAATGTTAGTATGTTTACTGTGTGTCGGCAATCACTAATCTCAAATTAATTTTAAGTCGGATTAAACCTTCAGCATACCATCCCTGTATAAAAAATGACGCCAATATAAGCCATTTAATAAAATGTTTTTGAATAGTCATTAAAATGGCATATATCTCTGTGACTAATGTTATAATAATGGCCTACTCCATTAATTAAAGTCATTTGAACTAGATTTATTTATTTACGTGAATTTAGATAAATTAAGTTGTTTCATAATCAAATTAAAACATGTTCTTTATAATTAACTGGCGTTAATTTACGGATAAAATATGACTTTAGAATAAAAATGGAAAATGCCATTTATATGGACTAAAATTATGTTGTCATAATGGCATATTCTAACGATGCTTTTTACTCAAGAAATACGCATCTTTTGCTAAAATATAATATTTATTTTTATTTTTTAGGGTCAAGCTCACAATTAAGCTAACTAGTTTGGGCCAATTGTGAGCTTGAGCTTGAGCCTGAAATCTTTTGTGAGCTTGAGCTTGAGCTTAGTACTCACAATTAAATATATATGAGTACCAATTGGTATGGAGCATTTGTGAGCAGCTTCATGTATCCCCATTTTTACAGTGCCGTTGAGTTTAGTGGTTCAAGGTACACTTTATTTGGCTAGGAAAGAATCTTTCATTAAAAAAGGTTTATATTCAACAACAGCACAATGTCAAAATCTTATTCAGTTTCTTCAAGAAATTAAGAGAATATAGATTATACATTTAAATTTTTTTTACATCTGCGTTTAAAATTTAGAACCACATGCTTATTTTAAGTTCCCTTTATATTCCAGGTATTTTTTTAGAGTTAAACATATATCTCGTATATCCAGAGCCTCCAACTAAGCGCTTACAGCTGAAATAATTTATGCAGGTGGATCTGTTATAATAAATTCTTATGTACCTCCTGCAGAAATATTATTACATATATTGTTTTAAACATAAATTAATTTAAATTAAAAGTATAAAAACCTGCATTTAATAATTACACACATTTAATCATTTACTCAACAACTGGGTGCAGGGCGAACTAACTAACTAACAAAATTATTTATTCCTAAAGCGTCAAACGAATTTTACCACAAACATACTTTTGTTTTTATTAGATCTGTCAAAAAAATTATGTCAATACGTTTTGCTCCCTTGAAATCAAATTGAGAAGAGTATAAAATAGGTGATCTTTACGGCCATTGGAGATCAAGGTTTTCCAAACGCTCATTGGCCGAAAGTAATTCTACTGTGTTACAATTATAAGTATAGACTTGAAAAATGCTCTAAGAAGAGAGCAGAAAAAAGGGGCGATTTTCCCCCAGTTGTATGTTCAGACAGAAAAGATGTGGACTAGTCTGAGATAGACATTATGTGGACAATAGGAAATTCGCAATTGGTTTGACCAGCTTCTCACTAAATAAAAATTTCTACCATATGATAATGATTTGTTTATACATTGATCTAATCACATATCACTGTTGCATTTTTATACTCTGATTAAATGTCAATTGAAAAACTCATATTCACAGCAATCTTTGACAAGCGTGAAATCGCCACTTTTTCAATTAGAAGGCTATATTTGAATTTCGGGCTTGCCAAAGATTGTTAATGCCAAAGATTCTTTCTAATAAGCCCATTTTTATTTTTGATCAATCAGTAATGAATGAAGAATATTGCTTTTAACGATTGAGCGTTGGAATAATAATAATAATAATAATAATAATAATGATAATGATAATAATAATGATAATAATAATGATAATAATAATGATAATAATAATGATAATAATAATGATAATAATAATAATAATAATTATAATAATAATAATAATAATAATAA
>JASAMX010019716.1:0-19527 GCA_030248175.1 Microlaimidae sp. YZB2_3 | reverse complement strand
TCATTATGTATAGATCCAAGGTTAAGAAGATGTTTTTTGCAAACGATATATGTTTTGCAAAATGTTTTTTTTTTAATTTGAAGTCTGACATTAATTCTGATATTCCCACAATTAAAAACCCCGAAAAACATGTTTTTAGCTATTTTGATGGAATCCTTTTGTCCATCAAGAAGTTGTCCATGTGTATACGAAAACTTTGTTGTTTAATTTGCAGTATAACATAACATTGATGTTTTTCATCTACTATGTCTTGTTAATAATTCACAAACAAAAAAATTTTAAAATTCCCAAAAGCTTTTAGTGAAATTGTCTTGTCCAATATAAAGCTGTCAAGGTACATTTTGTCCAAAAAAATTATTTTAGTTCTCTATCGACTAATGTCTCTGACTATTAATTTTTAGCCAATTTTCAGACAAAATTTAATTTTTTTATAACACGATTTCGGCTCTTCAGCAACCAATGTTTCTTTACCAATAACTTCAAAAGCAAATTAAAAAAAAAATTTTTACTTCCAAAATTCAGAATTTCCTTTGATAAAATCGCGTTTTCCAGCATAAAACTTTCCATGTTAATTTTTTTAAAATTTAACCCTTTTATTATGTTACCTATATATAATAAGTTTTCAATTATACATCATATAACTAATTTTTAGTTTAAAAACACAAACACAAACAAACGCATTACGACATTAGGTCTCAATAAAACAATATTTGTGAATCGCTAAAGGTTATTTTCAATTACATGGAATAGCTTTAATATTTACATAAATTAAAAAACCATTTTTTAGAAAAAAATGCTCAAATAAACAGTTTATTGGTAAATATAAACTAATATAATTTTTTAAAAAAATCTGTGCATTGGCGACAAAATTTCAAGTTTTATATTGGTGATATATTGCAGAACTTAGGATTTGTACGGCGTATAGATTTGAGGCTTTAATCGTTCGCCCTTTTTGAGCATATCCTGGAAACTTAGAATTTTTTGAGGGTGACTCCTCGGATTTTTAGGCGATCAAAAAAAAAATTTTTTTGTTACTGAAACTTTTTCTGAAATTTTTTTTAAAACCGTGACAAACGAATCATGGGCCCATTGGCGGTCTTTTTATATAGGACCTACCTAGCATAACAAAAAATGGTTCGGCGGTCCCACCACGACAACAAAGTTCCTTTCAAATTAAATGCATTTCTTGTAGTATTTTTGAACCTGACTGAAAATACTATATACAAATAAAACACCTACTTTAAAAATTTTAGTGGTCTTTTTGTATTTAATAAAGCATTTACAAAATGTTTTTTTCTGATTAACCAAAAAAATTTACATATGAGAAACCTTAGTTACGCTTAATATAACTCTAAATAATGGTCAACAGTTAACAAAAATACTCGAAACTGTTTTAATATAGTTGTTTCATAATTGTATAATCTCCGGTTTTCAAAAAAATTTGGTAAAATCATTGGTTTCATAACGAATTCTGATTTCGCGGCAGGACCGCGGACCCAAATTTTTGTAATGCTAGGTAGGTCCTATGATTCTTTCTGGAAAAAATTTTTTTTTAATAAGAGAGAAGGAAAGGTTATGTGATGTTACTAAGGATATATATTGATGGGAAATTATTTTAAGAAAGGTACCTAAATATAGAGATTATATTTTAATGCATTATTTTACAATTTTATGTAATAATTGAAAAATATATTTTTGAAAAATTAAACTAAAATAAAAAGATTAGACTAAGCAAAACAGTTTTTTTGAAATTATTTGTATTATAGGTTTTACATTTGGTATAAAATTATATTAAAAGTGAAAATTTAACAAATAATTACCATAAATGGGTAAAGTAAGCAAATAAAAAACACCTTAAAAGGTTAGAAAGCAGGTTAGGAGACAACACATAAATAAGCAGCTTAGGTAAGTTTATAATAAGCCCTTTAAAACTGATTAATTAAAATTTGGCTGCTTTGAAGGCCTTTTTCGTGATCATAGCTACCCTAAAATTTAATTGCTTTTACAGAATAATAATTTTTCTAATGGCTATTCATTTATGTTGTGAAAAAAAAAACTTTTTATAACTCACGTTAGAAATTAAAGGACCCTCAAATGGCCGGTACTATTTGTGGTTTGTGGCAATATTTTTTGCAATATTTTTTCGAAATAAAAGTAGCAGGAGCTAAAAATTAAAGATTCTCCACGTTCGTCAATTTTTTTTCAAGCGCTGATTGGTTGAAAGTGCTCTTATAGCGTTATAAGGATGTAGAAATCTTTAAGACTGAACAACATCAGTTGAAATGGGAGGGTTATGTGATTATCGTGCTACAAAAACTCCCAGAATCATGACGGATTTTTTTCTCGCTTATCTCTCAATAATAAAAATAATAATAATTTTTATTGGTTTTTTTTCGTTGTATCGACCGTTTTTATAACGTCACAGGTAATAAAGTTTTTAGACGATTTAAAATAATAGCTAAAAGTCTGAGCAATGCTCTGATATATACCCCTTACAAATCTCCTGTTCTCTATCTAGCTAGATATAACGGCTTAACTTTCTTTAGTTTTTTCGTCAGTAAGTGGATGTTGTACGCACAGCAGAGTTTTATTTCTTTAGCAGAATTATTATTAATACGTTTAATTCTCCTGTAAAATAGAAACCGCAACAAAATTTGCGCAACTTAAATAGATCAATGTTAAAAACGTTAATTGAATTATTAAAATGAAATAAAAGATATTATTTAATGTTATGTATATGAAAAGGAAGTAAAAAACTTGTTGAGGGCGGGGTTTAGCCTTTGTAAAACTATCAGTGAATCAGAGCGTGTCATCGAAATAGACTGGGATTTCATCGTTGTTAAATCGACACTTTTGCCAAAGCGGAGCTTTAGTCGGGATATGCTGATTTCTGTGAAATGTTTAAAAAATGAGTTTAGCAAAATTTAGGCTTATAAAGCGAACTGGTTGAACAGATGGAGATATTCGCTTTAAAGTAGGAGTTTCTTTAATGCTTATAGGACCAAATGATCGATACTATTTAATATCTCTCTTTAAAGATAAAATAATCAAACAGAAAAGTTTGGTGTTATAGCGTGTATTGCATCGTATTGGAATTATAAAAAACACGGTTTTGTTTTGGTTTGAATCTAATTTTTTTATTATCAACCATTTTATAGCAGTTTCAACAGTTGGAGTGTGATTATATGACAATTTTGTAGTGGTGATGCTAAAAAACCTGAAATCTTTGATAATTTTTATACAATGGTTGAATCGTATGTATTTTTAATTGCAAAAACAGACAATATTTAAAACCATAAAATGTACTATTCCTTTGTTGTTTTGCAATTTTTCTCTTACCCGCAGTAAAACAAACAATTTTGTGCAGTCTAGAATATTGACTTTATAATTTCTCAAAAAAGGAATAAGTATAATATTTCTTTATATATGTGTTGTTGATGTATCAAATATTTAACTATTTAGCATATTATTGTTTATAAGAAGCTTTAATAATTTAAAATGCATATTTTTCAATTTCAGAAGAAAAAAAACTGTAGCTGAAAAAACAATGTTTAAAAGTTTTAGAACAGTTTATAGTGTTAAGAGTTTGTTTAAAATATCTAATTTTAGGATAGAACGGACTCAAATCGACACGCCCATTTCACAATTAATGTATTTGCCAGCTTCTTTTCGACAAATGTACACAATTCCCCCTATTTTTAAAGGTGTGACTAAAACAATTTAAAAAATGTTTTTTTAAAAAGCTTGAAAATGTTTATTGTTCAATCGCTTGCCTATTCCATGTGATTAAACGAACAATTTTCTCGTATATGACCAACTGCGCCAAAATACGGTTAAATTCTGAAAATAGCCTGTTTAAAATGGTAAAACTTACACATTACTTGTATGTTTTGAGCATCACATTAATGACTGTTTATCAAAAACTATAGACGCGTAACAAATGCGAACGAATGTGCAACGCAATTATTGTTCGGGGAAAACTCTACAATCATTTTTAAAATGTCCAGGGTTAAATTTGACAATATGAAAAAATCTAGTTTTGAAATAGGCTCTATCAAATTTTAAACTGCTAAATTTAGCAAATTTATGTCAAAGCCTATTGTTTTTAATTATTTTATTAAAGTTGTTTATGTTAGCTCTTTCTGATACAAAAGATAATACTTTTTATAGTTATTTTTAATGATAATAAAAAATATACATAATAAGCAAAATTAACAAAGCAAAAACAAACAAGCGCTCAGATGTGTTTTGTTAAATAAAAATCTATATGTTGCTAGCCACAATTTTCCTGTGATATAAAAACATTACTCATTTTCCTGATTTGAAGAACTTATAGAACTGAACAATAAAACCTGGAGGCAATTTGCAGGCCGTAATTAGGAATTTTGATTTGAAATTGTTGAAAACTAAGCCGGAACTAGGTGATTCTGGTGGCACCTATACTATATAGACAACAAAATGAAAATATAGTTTTGTTTTCTGCTGCTTAACCATAATAATCGCATCTTCTAGAAAACAAATGTTGACCGTAACATCAAAAACGATCGTAATTCAAATTTTGCTATAATTTTTTTAAATTAATTATTATTGCATAATTATTTTAAATAAAGACGAAAATTTATTGTACATATTTAATAAATCTAACACCAAATTATCACGAAATTCTACCATAGTATGGTTTTACACGATTATAAATAAGACTAATAATATTTTTATAAATAAAAATTTCAATTTAAAATGAAATAACTTATTTGGGATTTGTCACCCTTTTTTTCTTGTCCTGTTTGTTTGAAGTGTCATATTCGGCGAATTTGCTATGTCCGTCGAGATTGTGTCGTTGATTCAGAAATAACAGTCAACGACTTATTTGATTTTAGCATAATAAAAATCGAAAAAAACGATATCGATTTGCCTATAAACACGACAAATAAAAAACATATGCAAATTTCTTTCGTCAACAGGCCCGCTAGTGGGTTGGACCGTTGCTTTCGTGAAGAGAAAAGGGGCTCCTCTATTTCTTCCGACGTATTTCAACCAGTAGATTACTTTTTCAAACCGACTGATTGGTCGGTCTTTATAAGCTCGAGAAATGGCCTTGGCAGCTATTTTGTATCTAAAATTAATATTATTGTATTGTGTCTTGTGTGTTATATAAAAAGGTCATTTTCTTAAAAATAACATATTTTTGTTCAACGTCAAAGGCATATATAATAATAATGTGCTTCGAAAACATAATTAATTAAAAAATTATTTCTAACAGTTGTACAGTTGTATGCCGAATAAAAAAATGAAGGGTTTGTGATCAAACCAAATTTGTTTTTTTTTAAATGAAGAAATCCTGTTAAAAAATAAATTTTGTCCAATTAATTTTATTTTAAAAATGTAATTACGCTAATTGATAAAAGATAGTCAAGAAAAAAACTCAAAAGGGATATTTCAAGTCATCAACTAATAAAAATTACGTTTAATTTTTAAATTATTAAATTATACTTTGGATTTGACAAAACTTCTTTAATCGCCTTGTATAGATTGTTTGTCGTGAGATTGTTTTTATCCAGAATAAAGCCGAAACGCTTGGCTTCCACTTTTCGGAGGTTGTTATATTGCGGAGGGGTGAGAGGGATTCCGATCACCGGCACGCCGTGATGGACAGCTTCCATTATGGAATGTATACCTCCGTGTGTTATTAACAGTCTCGTTTCCTTAGCGGCTAAAAATTACCGACTAGTAAATTTTTGAATAGAAGTTTTGAATCAACAAAAATTATTTTTAAATGGAATTTTTACGGTTTATACTTCGGCCAAGGCGTTCAAACGGAGAAATACCACAGAAAAACTAGCCAAATTCCAAAATATATCTATAAAAAATTCCTCTTGGATTTTTGCTTTTAAAATTTTTTTTGAGGTGAAATATAAACTGTGGTTAAAGCCAGTCTTTTGGATTTTGTGTTTTGGATACTTCGGACGAAATATGAACCAGAGGCTTACCCATTAGATCGTTTTGCGGCATGAACACGGTGGCGTTGACGTTTTCAGGAAGGCGGTCGGTCATAACGTCGGGATCATCCTCGCTGCCCACCCGCCAGTAGATTTGGTGATTGGGCAATTTTTTGAAAGTGTCGATGAAGGCTGTTTTGATTCGCTCCGGCATGGTGGACGTATTAACGTTGTATCCAAAGGAAGCCAAAATGACACCGTCTTTGGCGGCAGCATTGGTAACGTTGTAAGGCTAAAGTTATGAAAAATAAAAAAAGAAATAATTAATTAATTATTAATCATTATGATTCAGTTAAGCAGAAAAGCAGTCTGAAATGATTTTTTTTTGGTTATTTTTTTTTCAAACTTATAAATAATATTCTCAGAGCTGCTCATTTCTAGTCTGTGTTTGTTTAAAATATGCATATTTTAAACAAACATATTGTACATACATATTGTACACAAACATTTGTCTGCTTAAACCATGTTATGCCTCCATCTTTAACGAATACTTTGTGCAGAGAGGAACTGTCATCAAAGAAAAACAATATTACGAAACACTAAGTATAAAAGCAAGATAACACAACAGAAAAAAGACATTCTTTAATAATATTATATAATTTTGTTCATATTTTTAAAATTACCGTCTTCATTTACAAGTGCATCTTTGGATTGTATACCTGAGGTTTGTACTCATTTTGAATTTGGAGGTTTCACCTGAGATAACAAATTTTCTTAGTAAAAATTATGAAATAGGCTCGAAATTTCACGAAGATTGTGTTTACGGTTTTCAAGTGCCTTATTTCTTTCGGAAACTGTTTTATAATTTATTGTCGAAACAGTATTAAAGGCTTTGCTGAAGCAAAAAAAAACAAAAACTAGCGAAACGCCTGACGGAGTTCCTCCAATTCTTTTCAGAAAATTAGCATATTCAATAGCTGAGCCACTTGTATCAGTGTTTGAAGTTTCATTTCGTACCCATTTTTTACCTTATGACTGGCTTACAACATTAGTAATTCCTATATATAAAAAGGGGTGTGCAAGTGATCCATTGAATTATCAACCAATCTCATTAACTTGCATTGCGTGCAAAGTAATGGAAACGGTGATACATATATGACCAGATTTTTAATTACTTAAAATTACTTAAACTTATCAGTCCCGATCAACACGGATTTCTTAAAAGTCGGTCAACGTGTTCTCAACTAATAGAATCTCTGCTTGATTGGAGTAAGGGGGGGGGGGGGGAACTCTAGAAATTAATAAAATTATAGATGTAGTTTATGTTGATTTTAAAAAAGCCTTTGATTCTGTTTGTCATAACAAATTAATATACAAACTAGCAGCTTATGGTATATCAGGTGATTTATTAAAATGGATCTCTTCATTTTTACATGGGCGTAGGCAAAAAGTCGTTATAGGTAATTCATATTCATCATTCAGCAAAGTAGTTTCAGGTGTTCCACAAGGATCTGTACTTGGTCCATTACTTTTCTTACTTTATATTAACGATCTTCCAAAACAATTATCAAATGTTACCTGCAAACTCTTTGCTGATGATGTGAAGCTCTATCAAATTAGGCAAAAAAACCAAAACAATACTGATCTACAGATAGCAATAGATAATCTTATTAATTGGGCACAAAAGTGGCAACTAGAAATTGCATTTCAAAAATGTTCCGTTATGCATATTGGATATGAAAACCCAAAATTAGGACTAACAATTAACAACATTTCATTAAACGTAAATATAAAAGCTCAAGATTTAGGTGTTCTAGTGTCAAATGACTTAAAATTCTCGAGCCATTGTAATAAAATTGCAAGTAATGCCTATAAAATGGCGAATATAATTTTTAGAAGCTTTCAAACATCGAATAGAAACGCTCTTTTGACTACATACAAGGCTTATGTGCGGCTAATCATGGAGTACTGTCCCCAAGTTTGGTCACCATACCTTTGTAAAGACATAGATACTTTAGAAAATGTTCAACGTTAATATACAAGAAAATTGCACATTAGATGTGGCTTCTCTCCTGAAGACAGTTATTTGACACGCCTAAAATTATATAACTTAGAATCATTAGAAGAAAGACGAATTAAGTTTGATTTAAATGTATGTTTTCGCATTATAAAAAAATTAACAGACCTTAAATTTGATGATTTTTTTTTCATGGGGTTGCTACACAGGTAAAAACGATCACAATCTTAAACTAAAAATTCCTCAATCAAAAAAAATATAATGTTTTATTCATACAGCTCCCGTGTTACCAAATATTGGAACTATTTTTCAGCTGATATAGTTAATTCAATTTCTTTACAAAGTTTTAAGAACAAAATTAAAAATCAAAATTTTAAAATCTTTCTAAAGTTTGATAGGCATTTTTAGTAGCCGAAAGGCTCTTGTGTCCTTTCTTTATTTCTTTAAAGAACTATTTTTTGATTGTTTATACCCCACTTAACATTATAATATAATATGGATCGATTTTATTATATAGATTCTGATTATTGCATGATTTTTGTGTTTTAATTGTATTTAATTACATGTTCATATATATCCAATTTTATATTTGTATTTTCTTTTTGAAATAAAGGTTTCATTTCATTTCAACAATCTTACCTCAAAAAGAGGTTTGGGGTTTTCTATATGTGACCCACCGGCAAATATAACATTAGAAGGCAAAGGTCTTCCTGTAAATTCCAAAACCGGATCGCTGTTTACGAAATAAAGAGCTGCTTCCTGTTTTATTTGATTCACTCCTAAATACGAAATTTAATGCACAAACTTTTGTTTACATAAACAAATAGAAAAGTTAATAAATGGCAAAAGCCTCATGGATTAATAATTCAAAGTCCACATAAAACACCATAAGAAAACAAAATATAAAGTGAATGTTATTATGTGAGAATAAAATAAACGAATAATAACTAAATGGTTCCCTTTCCTTCGAAAAAGTTATTATTGACAAAAATATATAATAAAAGAAGAAGTAGACAATTTGAACAAACCGCTCAAAAAGGTACTATTTAACTGGTATTTTGCAAGACTATGTGTCATCTAAATGTTATTTTTGGTACCATTCCCATTGGATCCTTTTTAAATAATTAAACATTCCAATGTGATTCCATTTGAATAACTAGCACTCTAATGGGAGCGATCCTATTTAAATAACCACATTTAAATGGGATTCCATTAGATTGGTATCTCATTTATCAGGGCAATTGACTTATAATCGTTCAGCTTTAATTTTTTTGTTATTTTATGTTATTTTTGCCATGCGCAAAACTATGAAATGAACTTCTGGCTTGATAGATGGCTTTATAGATGAAATGATCCTATCTAGCCATACGCAGTTTATTTCATAACTTTGCGCATCACAAGAATAACTGCCGTTGGTCAAAATTAAAGCTGGCAAAATTTTAAGCCATTACCCACCATTAAAATCGTAGTTATTTTAATGGGATCCCATTAAAACTGTAATTATTTAAAATGTGATCCCATGAAAATAGTACCAAAATCTCAAAAGTACCATTAGACCATTTTTTAAGAATAGTTTACTTTTTGAGCGGTTTTTTCAGTTTTAAACACTTTAAAATGAAAATCCCTTCCGAAATCCATTCAAGCATTGAAAGGTTTCAAATGAACCCTGGCATAAATTAAAAATATTCATTTAATTAATACGTTCCATGGCATTCATTTTATGTTTTTGGTCACTTTTTATAAATATAAGTATATTGCCAAAGTCTACTTTTAAAGATACATCCAAATATTCTCAAAAAAATTTAAACAGATAGAGGCTGAATCAACTTGCTTGACTCCGAGTTTTTAACTAAAATTAAAAAAAAGTTTTTTCGGTTTAATTTTGTATAGGGCAACCAGTCAGAAAAGGGGATTAAGAGATAAGGGGCATGCTGGAGAAAAAAAATATCAAAAAGCCAATGTTTAATCTAATAATGATTAATACCTTGTTTTATTTGTCTTAATATTTTTCAAATTATTGTTACTAAACATATCTTTGCAATTTTACTTAACATTCTCTATAGCATTGTTTTTCAAATAAGCAGAACTAAAAATAAAATGTAAAAAAAAGTTATAAGCTTTTGAAGTTGTTTTTGTATGTTGGATCGGGTTTAGTGAATCAAAGTAAAAGAGGAAGCAGCTCTTTATTTCGTAAAAAGCGATCCGGTTTTGGAATTTACAGGAAGACCTTTGCCTTCTAATGTTATATTTGCCGCTGGGTCACATAAGGTGTAGAAAACCTCAAACCTCTTTTTGAGGTAAGATTGTTGAAATGAAATGAAAGCTTTATTTCAAAAAGAAAATACAAATATAAAATTGGATATATATGAACATGTAATTAAAAACAATTAAAACACAAAAATCATGCAATAATCAGAATCTATATAATAAAATCGATCCATATTATATTATAATGTTAAGTGGGGTATAAACAATCAAAAAATAGTTCTTTAAAGAAATAAAGAAAGGACACAAGAGCCTTTCGGCTACTAAAAATGCCTATCAAACCTTAGAAGATTTGAAGATTTTAAGATTTTTAATTTTGTTCTTAAAATTTTGCAGAGCAATTAAATTAACTATATCAGCTGAAAAATAGTTCCAATATTTGGTAACACGGGAGCTGTATGAATAAAACATTATATTTTTTTTGATTGAGGAATTTTTAGTTTAAGATTGTGATCGTTTTTACCTGTGTAGCAACCCCATGAAAAAAAAATCATCAAATTTAAGGTCTGTTAATTTTTTTATAATGCGAAAACATACATTTAAATCAAACTTAATTCGTCTTTCTTCTAATGATTCTAAGTTATATAATTTTAGGCGTGTCAAATAACTGTCTTCAGCAGAAAAGCCACATCTAATGTGCAATTTTCTTGTATAATAACGTTGAACATTTTCTAAAGTATCTATGTCTTTACAAAGGTATGGCGACCAAACTTGGGGACAGTACTCCATGATTGGCCGCACATACGCCTTGTCAAAAGAGCGTTTCTATTCGATGTTTGAAAGCTTCTAAAAATTATATTCGCCATTTTATAGGCATTACTTGCAATTTTATTACAATGGCTCGAGAATTTTAAGTCATTTGACACTAGAACACCTAAATCTTGAGCTTTTATATTTACGTTTAATGGAATGTTGTTAATTGTTAGTCCTAATTTTGGGTTTTCATATCCAATATGCATAACGGAACATTTTTGAAATGCAATTTCTAGTTGCCACTTTTGTGCCCAATTAATAAGATTATCTATTGCTATCTGTAGATCAGTATTGTTTTGGTTTTTTTGCCTAATTTGATAGAGCTTCACATCATCAGCAAAGAGTTTGCAGGTAACATTTGATAATTGTTTTGGAAGATCGTTAATATAAAGTAAGAAAAGTAATGGACCAAGTACAGATCCTTGTGGAACACCTGAAACTACTTTGCTGAATGATGAATATGAATTACCTATAACGACTTTTTGCCTACGCCCATGTAAAAATGAAGAGATCCATTTTAATAAATCACCTGATATACCATAAGCTGCTAGTTTGTATATTAATTTGTTATGACAAACAGAATCAAAGGCTTTTTTAAAATCAACATAAACTACATCTATAATTTTATTAATTTCTAGAGTTTTACTCCAATCAAGCAGAGATTCTATTAGTTGAGAACACGTTGACCGACTTTTAAGAAATCCGTGTTGATCGGGACTGATAAGTTTAAGTAATTTTAAGTAATTAAAAATCTGGTCATATATGTATCATCGTTTCCATTATTTTGCACGCAATGCAAGTTAATGAGATTGGTTGATAATTCAATGGATCACTTGCACACCCCTTTTTATATATAGGAATTACTAATGTTGTAAGCCAGTCATAAGGTAAAAAATGGGTACGAAATGAAACTTCAAACACTGATACAAGTGGCTCAGCTATTGAATATGCTAATTTTCTGAAAAGAATTGGAGGAACTCCGTCAGGAGTTTCGCTAGTTTTTGTTTTTTTTTGTTTCAGCAAAGCCTTTAATACTGTTTCGACAATAAATTATAAAACAGTTTCCGAAAGAAATAAGGCACTTGAAAACCGTAAACACAATCTTCGTGAAATTTCGAGCCTATTTCATAATTTTTACTAAGAAAATTTGTTATCTCAGGTGAAACCTCCAAATCGAAAATGAGTACAAACCTCAGGTATACAATCCAAAGATGCACTTGTAAATGAAGACGGTAATTTTAAAAATATGAACAAAATTATATAATATTATTAAAGAATGTCTTTTTTCTGTTGTGTTATCTTGCTTTTATACTTAGTGTTTCGTAATATTGTTTTTCTTTGATGACAGTTCCTCTCTGCACAAAGTATTCGTTAAAGATGGAGGCATAACATGGTTTAAGCAGACAAATGTTTGTGTACAATATGTATGTACAATATGTTTGTTTAAAATATGCATATTTTAAACAAACACAGACTAGAAATGAGCAGCTCTGAGAATATTATTTATAAGTTTGAAAAAAAATAACCAAAAAAAAATCATTTCAGACTGCTTATCTGCTTAACTGAATCATAATGATTAATAATTAATTAATTATTTCTTTTTTTATTTTTCATAACTTTAGCCTTACAACGTTACCAATGCTGCCGCCAAAGACGGTGTCATTTTGGCTTCCTTTGGATACAACGTTAATACGTCCACCATGCCGGAGCGAATCAAAACAGCCTTCATCGACACTTTCAAAAAATTGCCCAATCACCAAATCTACTGGCGGGTGGGCAGCGAGGATGATCCCGACGTTATGACCGACCGCCTTCCTGAAAACGTCAACGCCACCGTGTTCATGCCGCAAAACGATCTAATGGGTAAGCCTCTGGTTCATATTTCGTCCGAAGTATCCAAAACACAAAATCCAAAAGACTGGTTTTAACCCCAGTTTATATTTCACCTTAAAAAAAATTTTAAAAGCAAAAATCCCAGAGGAATTTTTTATAGATATATTTTGGACTTTTGGCTAGTTTTTCTGTGGTATTTTTCCGTTTGAACGGCTTGGCCGAAGTATAAACCGCAAAAATTCCATTTAAAAATAATTTTTGTTGATTCAAAATTTCTATTCAAAAATTTACTGGTCGGTAATTTTTAGCCGCTAAGGAAACGAGACTGTTAATAACACACGGAGGTATACATTCCATAATGGAAGCTGTCCATCACGGCGTGCCGCTGATCGGAATCCCTCTTACCCCTCCGCAATACAACAACCTCCGAAAAGTGGAAGCCAAGCGTTTCGGCCTTATTCTGGATAAAAACAATCTCACGACAAACAATCTATACAAGGCGATTAAAGAAGTTTTGTCAAATCCAAAGTATAATTTAATAATTTAAAAATTAAACGTAATTTTTATTAGTTGACGACTTGAAATATTGCTCTTGAGGTTTTTTCTTGACTATCTTTTATCAATTAGCGTAATTACATTTTTAAAATAAATTTAATTGGACAAAATTTATTTTTAACAGGATTTCTTCATTTAAAAAAAAACAAATTTGGTTTGATCACAAACCCTTCATTTTTTTATTCGGCATACAACTGTAAAACTGTTAGAAATAATTTTTTAATTAATTATGTTTGCGAAAGCATATTATTATTATATATGCCTTTGACGTTGAACAAAAATATGTTATTTTTAAGAAAATGACCTTTTTATATAACACACAAGACACAATACAATAATATTAATTTTAGATACAAAATAGCTGCCAAGGCCATTTCTCGAGCTTATAAAGACCGACCAATGAGTCCGTTTGAAACAGTAATCTACTGGTTGGAATACGTCGGAAGAAATAGAGGAGCCCCTTTTCTCTCACGAAAGCAACGGTCCAACCCACTAGCGGGCCTGTTGACGAAAGAAATTTGCATATGTTTTATATTTGTCGTGTTTATAGGCAAATTGATATCGTTTTTTACGAATTTTTTTGTACTAAAATCAAATAAGTCGTTGACTGTTATTTCTGAATCAACGACACAATCTAACGGACATAGCAAATTCGCCGAATATGACACTTCAAACAAACAGGACAAGAAAAAACGGGTGACAAATCCCAAATAAGTTATTTCATTTAAATTGAAATTTTTATTTATAAAAATATTATTAGTCTTATTTATAATCGTGTAAAACCATCTATGGTAGAATTTCGTGATAATTTGGTGTTAGATTTATTAAATATGTACAATAAATTTTCGTCTTTATTTAAAATAATTATGCAAAAATAATTAATTTAAAAAAATTATAGCAAAATTTGAATTACGATCGTTTTTGATGTTACGGTCAACATTTGTTTTCTAGAAGATGCGATTATTATGGTTAAGCAGCAGAAAACAAAACTATATTTTCATTTTGTTGTCTATATAGTATGGTGCCACCAGAATCACCTAGTTCCGGCTTAGTTTTCAACAATTTCAAATCAAAATTCCTAATTACGGCCTGCAAATTGCCTCCAGGTTTTATTGGTTCTATAAGTTCTTCAAATCAGGAAAATGAGTAATGTTTTTATATCACAGGAAAATTGTGGCTAGCAACATATCGATCTTTACTTAACAAAACACATCTGAGCGCTTGTTTGTTTTTGCTTTGCTAATTTTGCTTATTATGTATATTTTTTTCTTGTCATTAAAATAACTATAAAAAGTATTATCTTTTTTTATTGTATCAGAAATAGCTATCATAAACAACTTAAATAAAATAATGAATTTAGTCAATTGGCTTTGACATAAATTTGCTAAATTTAGCAGTTTAAACTTTGATAGAGCTTATTTCAAAACTAGATTTTTCGTGTGTCAAATTTAACCCTGGACGTTAAAAATGATTGTAGAGTTTTCCCCGAACAATAATCCGTAGATTCGTTCGCATTTGTTACGCGTCTATAGTTTTTGATAAACAGTCATTAATGTGATGTACAAACATCAGAGTAATGTGTAGGTTTTACCATTTTAAACAGGCTATTTTCAGAATTTAACCGTATTTTGGCGCAGTTGGTCATCTGCCAAAATTGTTCGTTTAATCACATGGAATAGGCCAACGATTGAACAATAAACATTTTTAAGCTTTTTAAAAAAACATTTTTTAATTTGTTTTAGTCACACCTTTAAAAATAGGGGGAATTGTGTCATTTATCGAAAAAAAGCTGGCAAATACATTTAATTGTGAAATGGGCGTGTCAAGAATACAAGTAATTATCCTAAAATTAGAATTTTAAACAAACTCTTAACACTATAAACTGTTCTAAAACTTTTAAACATTGTTTTTTCAGCTAGTTTTTTTTCTTCTGAAATTGAAAAATATGCATTTTAAAATTATTAAAGACTATTATACAAACAATAATATGCTAAATAGTTAAATATTCATACGTCAACAACACATATATAAAGAAATATTATACTTATTCCTTTTTTAGAAATTTGTCGGTCAATCTCTAAAATTGCACAAAATTGTTTGTTTTACTGCGGGTAAGAAGAAAAATTGCAAAACAACAAAGGAATAGTACATTTTATGGTTTTAAATATTGTCTGTTTTGCATAAAAATACATACGATTCGACCGTTGTGCTAAAAATTATCAAAGATTTAGGTTTTTTCATCACACTAAAATTGTCATATAATCACACTCCCAACTGTTGAAACTGCTATAAAATGGTTGATAATAAAAAAATTAGATTCAAACCAAAACAAAACCGTGTTTTTATAATTCCAATACGATGCAATACACGCTATAACACCAAACTTTTTTGTTTGATTTATTTCTATTTAGAGAGATATTAAATAGTATCGATCATTTGGTCCTATAAGCATTAAAGAAATTGCTGCTTTAAAACAAATATTCCATCTGTTAAACGAGCTGGCTTCTGAGCCTAAATCTTGCTAAACTCATTTTTTTTAAACATTACGAAATCAGCATATCCCGACTAAAGCTTGCGCTAGGCAGAAGTGTCAATTTCACTTCGATGAAATCCCAGTCTATTTCGATGACACGCTCTGATTCACTGATAGTTTTACAAAGGCTAAACCCCGCCCTCGACAGTTTTTTACTTCCTTTTCATATACATAACATTAAATAATATATTTTATTTCATTTTAATAACATCAATTTAACGTTTTTAACATTGATCTATTTAGTTGCGCAAATTTTGTTGCGGTTTATATTTTTTACAGGAGAATTAAACGTATTAATAATAATTCTAAAAGAAATAAAACTATGCTGTGCGTACAACATCCACTTACTGACGAAAAAACTAAAGAAAGTTAAGCCGTTATATCTAGCTAATTGAGCGGAGAATTTGTAAGGGGTATATATCAGAGCATTGCTCAGACTTTTAGCTATTATTTTAAATCGTCTAAAAACTTTATTACCTGTGACGTTATAAAAACGGTCGATACAACGAAAAAAAACCAATAAAAATTATTATTATTTTTATTATTGAGAGATAAGCGAGAAAAAAATCCGTCATGATTCTGGGAGTTTTTGTAGCACGATAATCCCATAACCCTCCCATTTCAACTGATGTTGTTCAGTCTTAAAGATTTCCACATCCTTATAACGCTATAAGAGCACTTTCAACCAATCAGCGCTTTAAAAAAAAATTGACGAACGTGGAGAATCTTTAATTTTTAGCTCCTGCTACTTTTATTTCCAAAAAATATTGCAAAAAATATTGCCACAAACCACAAATAGTACCGGCCATTTGAGGGTCCTTTAATTTCTAACGTGAGTTATAAGAAGGTTTTTTTTCACAACATAAATGAATAACCATTAGAAAAATTATTATTCTGTAAAAGCAATTAAATTTTAGGGTAGCTATGATCACGAAAAAGGCCTTCAAAGCAGCCAAATTTTAATTAATCAGTTTTAAAGGGCTTATTATAAACTTACCTAAGCTGCTTATTTATGTGTTGTCTCCTAACCTGCTTTCTAACCTTTTAAGTGTTTTTATTTGCTTACTTTACCCATTTATGGTAATTATTTGTTAAATTTTCACTTTTAATATAATTTTATACCAAATGTAAAACCTATAATACAAATAATTTCAAAAAAACTGTTTTGCTTAGTCTAATCTTTTTATTTTAGTTTAATTTTTCAAAAATATATTTTTCAATTATTACATAAAATTGTAAAATAATGCATTAAAATATAATCTCTATATTTAGGTACCTTTCTTAAAATAATTTCCCATCAATATATATCCTTAGTAACATCACATAACCTTTCCTTCTCTCTTATTAAAAAAAAATTTTTTCCAGAAAGAATCATAGGACCTACCTAGCATTACAAAAATTTGGGTCCGCGGTCCCGCCGCGAAATCAGAATTCGTTATGAAACCAATGATTTTTACCAAATTTTTTTGGAAACCGGAGATTAAACAACTATATTAAAACAGTTTCGAGTATTTTTGTTAACTTTTGACCATTATTTAGAGTTATATTAATCGTAACTAAGGTTTCTCATATGTAAATTTTTTTGGTTAATCAGAAAAAAACATTTTGTAATGCTTAATTAAATACAAAAAGACCACTAAAATTTTTCAAGTAGGTGTTTTATTTGTATATAGTATTTTCAGTCAGGTTCAAAAATACTACAAGAAATGCATTTAATTTGAAAGGAACTTTGTTGTCGTGGTGGGACCGCCGAACCATTTTTTGTTATGCTAGGTAGGTCCTATATAAAAAGACCGCCAATGGTCCCATGATTCGTTTTTCACGGTTTTAAAAAAAATTTCAGAAAAAGTTTCAGTAACAAAAAAAATATTTTTTTTGATCGCCTAGAAATCCGAGGAGTCACCCTCAAAAAATTCTAAGTTTCCAGGATATGCTCAAAAAGGGCGAACGATTAAAGCCTCAAATCTATACGCCGTACAAATCCTAAGTTCTGCAAGATATCACCAGCATAAAGTTTAAATTTTGTCTCCAATGCACAGATTTTTTTAAAAATTATATTAGTTTATATTTACCAATAAACTGTTTGATTTGAGCATTTTTTTCTAAAAAATGGTTTTTTAATTTATGTAATATTTGAGCTATTCCATGTAATTGAAAATAACCTTTAGCGATTCCAAATATTGTTTATCTAGACCTAATGTCGTAATGCGTTTGTTTGTGTTTGTGTTTTTAAACTAAAAATTAGTTATATGATGTATAATTGAAAACTTATTGTATATAGGTAACCTCATAGAAGGGTTAAATTTTAAAAAAATTAACATGGAAAGTTTTATGCTGGACAACGCGATTTTATCAAAGGAAATTCTGAATTTTGGAAGTAAAAATTTTTTTTTTAATTTGTTTTTGAAGTTATTGGTAAAGAAACATTGGTTGCTGAAGAGCCGAAATCGTGTTATAAAAAAATTAAATTTTGTCTGAAAATTGGCTAAAAATTAATAGTCAGAGACATTAGTCGATAGAGAACTAAAATAATTTTTTTGGAAAAAATGTACCTTGACAGCTTTATATTGGACAAGACAATTTCACTAAAAGCTTTTGGGAATTTTGAAATTTTTTTGTTTGTGAATTATTAACAAGACATAGTAGATGAAAAACATCAATGTTATGTTATACTGCAAATTAAACAACAAAGTTTTCGTATACACATGGACAACTTCTTAATGGACAAAAGGATTCCATCAAAATAGCTAAAAACATGTTTTTCGGGGTTTTTAATTGTGGGGATATCAGAATTAATGTCAGACTTCAAATTAAAAAAAAACATTTTGCAAAACATATATCGTTTGCAAAAAACATCTTCTTAACCTTGGATCTATACATAATGAACAGCTATTTATTTTACTGTAAATAGTCCGAAAACAGTTGTTGAGATGTTTTAATGGAATATTTTATGCCAAAATCAGGGTCAAAATCAATAACAAACTTTAAAATAAACTATCAACTTGCGATAGCGACTTGATTTTCCGCACCTTTACACAATAGAGCAAATGAAATAGACAAAAACAGGAAAAATTATTTGTCAGCTTTGGGGCTGCGCTGACACCGACTATGTACTTGTGGTCCAAAAGTAATTAAAGTTTAAATCCCACATACCTTAAAAATTATAAACTGTTTGAAACATGCTATGGTTTTTCAAACTAAAACTTTATTTAATTGTATACAAAAAACTTTTGGTTGTTTTATTCGTTTTATTCTGTCTATATTGCGGTTTAATATATACTATTCTTTTATTTTTGGTTTTGTTTTTTATGACTAAATTATATCTATAGCTGGAACTGTAGCTGGCATCGTAAATTTGGGGACATGGGAGGTCAATTAAAATTGTGTGGTTATGACGTTTAAAAAATAATTGATTTTTTTTACTTCGCGCCTCTTTACAAAATAAAAAAAATTAAACAACTTTAGCCATTAAAAACTTTGCATTTTTATTTCAAATTGAATAATTTTTTAAATAATTATTAAAATAAAGTATTTAATCTTTACTATTAAACAATTTTCGCTCAAGATTTTTAAATTGTTTTGTTGTTAAATTGTCAATTCAATACTGTAAATTACAAGCTCAGCTAGGTTTAATT
>JASAMX010019715.1:0-12991 GCA_030248175.1 Microlaimidae sp. YZB2_3 | reverse complement strand
CTATGGTCAAGATTCACGGTCGGAGGGCCCATTAAACTTTTGTCCGGAACTTTCTTATTGATTATTACTGAAATTATTATAAACTGCTCGAAAAAGTTGACTGACCAAATAAAATGATGCAGACTAAAAATATCAAGTGACCATTCGCCAGCAGAAGGGTTGATTTAGACGACTTTTATCATTGTATACTTGCGATTAAACTATTCTCTTAACAATATAGTTTTTGTAAAAATCAATTTAACTTGAAACTTGAGTCAAAATATGCTTATTTTTTTATCTTTTTTCAGTCCACATCATTCTTAAGACTATAGTATTGATTGCAATTCATCAATGGTTTGGTTATTGTTATAAGTTATCGTTATTTAAGGGCCTATTAGGCCCTCCCATGAAGTTACGTTACAAGGATTTTGCGGTTGTTTTGAATTTAATTTTACTCAAGTAGTTCTAAAGTACCTACCTGCCTGCGAAATGTAACGCCACCTGAATTTCTGATTTTTACTTAAAATGCCATAATAAATCATTCAAAGTCACAAAATATTTTTAAAGCTTGAAAGTTTTTGTTGCGGTAACAAAATACACCTTTATCGTGGCAGCCTTTTTCTAATGTGACATCATTTGTAATCTTTTTGTAACAGGAACCCTCGGTAGAGCAACGAGTTTCAAGGGCCGCGTTATTCGTCACTTCAAAGCATTTTATTGCTGCTTGGATTTCGTTTATTAATAAAACCGGTAAAATATATACAATCCACAGTCCACGCGTAATACTGTACATATTTAAATTCCCTTCTTTTTACTATTAGTTTTTTTTAATACAATATACATGAGATTAACTTTCTGTACATATTTTTCAATAACATTACCTAAATATTCTTTTTAAATATTACATAATTTTCGTAATTAAACTAAAATTTTATTTCAATAGTTGTTTTGGTTTAACTGATGATATCGCAAAATTCAATATGTCTTTCCAGTTAAACAGTCGTCGTCATAGTAGATGTATCTATTGTTTTGGTCTTCTGGGATTATACCAGGCGACGGTTTCCCATATCCGCTAAAAACTTACTAATCGTTTATAAAATTTAAATTGAGATATAACAATTTCTTTCTGGTTAGAAGTTCTTCCCTGTCTAATCGAATTCATGTAAAAAACGATACTTTTTTGTTTGGAAAAAAAGGGGTTTTAAACGATTTTGAGTTTTAAGCTTTACTAAGCAATTAGGAGGGCATTATATGTACATGCACAATTTTTCTGCCTTATCGAAGGCTCATACTGTTGTGACCTTAGAAAACATCAACTATTTTAAACTGATCTATAGTTTGAATTGTAGGTTGGAGTTTTATTTGATATAACAAGTGCATTTTCATACGTACCATATATGCATAATGAACAAAATGCGCTATTCGGCGTGTCCAAGATTACATTTGGGGGAAAGAGGGGCGGTTGGGGGAGAGAAATACTTAACATGAAGATACTTTTTAACAAATTAAGACAAGTTTCGACCTGTTGTTAATTGCTATTATTTTGCTATGTAATACGACAATAATATAAACAAAAATATATAATATACCAAAAAATGTGCAACTCCTATTTAAAAAATTAAGTCAGAATAGGCCATTATAATGAGCCTTTCCATTTAAATGGTACCCTCTATAATAATGGCATAGTAACTATTTTAATTTGCGTAAATCAGACCTGTGCACGGTCTGGAAATACCCCGCTTTATTGGAAGATTTGCTCCTCCCGTTTTATTCCAAAAATGAAAAAGTACCCAAAAATTATGACCTCATTTTTGACCTATTATGGCACCATCATCGCCAATTTTTGGCAGTTTTTAGCCTATTTCAATCTTTTTCAAGTCATTTTAGATCTATTTTTACTTAAATTTCGCCTTTTTTGACCCTTTTTTCTTTCTTTCTTCTTTTTTCCCTTTTTTCGCGTTTTTTTCCTCTTTTTTTCGCTTTCTCCCCTACTTGTCCCCCCGTTTTATTGCCCCTCGTGCCCCCCCATTTTGGATTTGCTTTCCCCAATAAAACCCCGGAGGGCAGTGCACAGGTCTGGTAAATTAAAATGGAAAGGAAGCTATTATAATAGCATTTAATTTTATTACATATAATATAGTCACATCACAAGCATAGATGAACACGGTCACCGAAGCTAGAGGGGTGTTAACCATAGGTGGGCAGCCTTCCGGATTTTCGGGGGTATACCTCAAATTTAGGGGGGGTTGTCGGGATTTTTGGGGGGTATAACCCCCAACTTCCCCCCCTGCCCACCTATGGTTAACCCCTGGTAAATGACATTTTAAAATCTTGGAAGGGGTGTCCAAGGGGGGTCAGACCTCGGACCCCCCTGGCTTTCTAGGGGGGGGTCGACCCGGGGTGAAAAATTTTAAAACCGAGGTGGGGTCCAATGTCCGAAGCAAATGAATGAATGAATAAAAAACTTAATAGGTTTTTAGCTGCTCTTTGTTATCAATTTCAGGAAGTCATGAATCCTTTTGAAGTTGGGAATGAATAGCTAGTATTAACAATATATTTTGTTTTGCATATTGGGTACATGATTACAGTGCCGTGTATACTTGGTTTTGTATTGCACTTTTTGTGTTTTATATTTTAAACCTGTGCAATAAACACTTTTATATTTTACTTTATACTTACTTGCTTACGTTTGTGCCTGTCCTTGGACAAAATAAACAAAACAATAATAAATAATGATGTTAAAGATCCGGTATATCCGGTCATCTTTGGCCGGATATATATGGATTATTTGAAACTCATTTTTGATATTTTTAGGTTAGAAAAATTAAACTGCCTGCTGATGTTGATATTAAAAATATTGCGGTACACAACAATACACTGTATTTTTATGAAAAAAAATCTGGTGAGATTAAAAGAGCAACCATAAAAAGAGCCAAACTTATAGACTTAGAAACTATAAAAGAAGGAAAAACCATTGGAATCCTTAAATTGATGAACTCACACAAAACTAACGGTAAAAATTAAACCAATAGTCATTTTAGATAATGCGTATTTTTATTTTAGAAAAAAACAATGTTAAACCATTATTTTACTGTGGACTTTTGCCACCAACATAGGGGGCCAGAAAAAGGGTAAAATTCAGGGGTGCGTAGGAAATTTCTTAAAGTATACTCTCTTTACAAATTTGCGAGTACCAAGGAAATTCCCTAAAATTTGAGGGGGGTCCCAGCACAGCAGTAAAAACACAAAAATGGGGTAACTGAAGATTTAAAGTATAATGAAGTGAAAAAAATCTTATAAAGTCCATATTAAGTATAAATATTAATTTACTTATCTACTATGCTCATATTAATGGCATATAGTTATGCGAATACGTAGAAAATTATTGTTATTTTTTTACATTATGAGTTTCCTAAATAAATCAATCAATATTTGTTAATAATGGACAAATAATGTTTGAGAACACTTGCAAGAAAAGTAGCACTAAATAATAATGAAATAAAAAGTTAGTAGTTAATAAATGATTGGGACGTAATTTCAAAAAATGGGGTATGTAAAAATCTATATTTTTTTTAAATTTCATCTGTATCGTGTTTAAAGTGTAATTTTATTTTAATTTGCAAATAAAATCTCCTTTTTTATTTAAAACGATGTGAAAACCATTTTAGTGCTACCTTACTTTATTTACTCCAGTTTCATTCGGAAAAAATCAAGAATGATAGATTTTTTTCTTGAGAAAACCGAATTTTTTCTTTGAAAAATAGTCCTATAGTATTGACTTAATTTTTGGCTAGCTTGGGCTTTTTTGCTGTAAAATATTAAGATTCGTCCTTTGTTATAAAGAACAACTTTGATGTCATTTAATATACTATTTTTAAATAAAAACGCAATGACGTGCTGTTTTATTTTAACTAAAATATAGATAAAATATTTCAGATACAAACGAATGTTCTGCCAAAGTCCCTCCTTGCAGTCAATTATGTTTGCCCACGCCGTCAGGAAAAGTTTGTGAGTGTACTACTGGCTATAAGCTCAGGGATTCCATTTGCTCAGGTATTTAGAATTTGATTTAATACATAAGGAATTACAACTTATAATTCACGCCAATCTTGTTTTTAACGTTGATGTTTCTGAGTATTGATATTGACCGCCCATGAGAATTGTAAATTGGAAACGCCTTTTGTAAAAATTTTAGTGTGTGTAACACCAGATCCTCCGCTTCTCTAATCCTGTGATTTTAAGTTTTAAATTTAATAAGTTGTAACAGTAAATTTTATGAGATTTCGATATCTGATCTCTGTTTCGCTCGTGTCTTCAACTGTAAAGGGTTAAGGACTCTTTGTCACCCTCCTAGTTTTTTTACTGGTTTACATATACTGCCTATAGTGATACTTGGTTATCCCAACCTAAACTACCCAATTGTGCAGACTGGATGGACCTCTGTAAAATATGGTTGGGAGTGTTCCAAAATCAAGCGCACCCCTCTCCTAGATTTCAGTGTTATCTTTTACCCCAGGTAAGTTATTAGTGAATAGCGGCTTATCATTGAAAATATTCCCTTGGACCAAAACACTTAGTCTATTATTGTTGCTACAGTTTGTTCTTCAATCACAAATAGTTTACAGGCGAAGAACAGTTCTTGTTGTTTTCTGACAGCAAAAGTATTCGAGCCAAGTCTTTAGAAGGAAAAGGTCATCAGATTGCTGCTATTCCACAAGTATGTTTAATCTGTTATGTTTGTGTTGTCGTTGTTATAAATCATTAAAGTAAAATCTATTTTTAAAAAATAAAAATATTTGGATTTCGATTTTTTATTTTAATATTACAGTAAAATTTAAAATTTAAAAACACCTAATTATTAAGAATTAATTGTAGAAAATCGTAAAAAAAATTATTTTCGCTGTAAGTTAACGTAAAAAGCAATAGTAGCTGTATACTCTCAATCAGGGTCATTAAATTTATTTTAGGTTAGATTTCTTTAAACTATCTCCAAGGGGATGGAGTACGCAACCAGGGAGTATCTGCGCAACATCTGCTCCACGTCCATCTAACATGTTAACTAAACCTTAGTTTAAATTACAGTAATACGCTGTTTTTATAATCAAGAAGTTAAGGAGGGGTTTTGATTAAAACTTTTGGCTTGTTATAAGATAGGATATGCTATAGGATAGGATATGCTGACAATGCTTTTGTGTACTAGGGACTTAATTTTAAGTTGTATCCTGAAAAAACATTAACTTTTTCGACCTATTTCTCAATAACAGTTTTTTAGGTTTTTAAACCCTCATCAATCGATTTTGTAAGCCATAAAAACCTTATATTCTGGTCGGATATAGTTGGCGATAGCAGTCAAATTCTTTCTATTCATCGAGATCTAACAAATAGAACTGTGATAGTAAAGGAAAAACGAATGAAAATTGAATCGGTAATGCATAATTAATTGTTAACTTTATTTAATAGATTTAATATTATGATTTGTGGGAATCTTGTTTTATATTTTTAAATGACCATATTGGTCGTTGCCAAATTCGAAATGTTGAAGTCTGTGAAGCAAGTCCCAGATTCACTTTTATAGTGTATTTAACAACAGTAACAAACAATCTTAGTACTTTCAATAGGGTTAAACAAGCAGGAATTGGATACAAAAATATTCGCAAAATTACTTTATGGTTTATTTTATGGTAGTAACAAAACAAATAATAGTATTTTTCAATTGGTTAAACAAGTAGGGTTTGGATACAAAAAATTTCCTTAAACTTATTTTGAGAAAAAATGCAATTAAGAATTATAGATATTTTTTGATTTGTTAATTTTTTTAGATTGCCGTTGATTGGATAGCGGAACAAATTTATTGGACGTCTCGAGTGCAGGGAGAAGATGGCCCAACAGGTGTCATTGAAGTGGCTACGTAAGCTTTCTTTCAGTATAAACCTAACAACAAAACATATTGTAATGAGTTTTTGCTTACATTTAATAGAATTTTTTTTTCGTAAATTAGTGAAAGACAGCTATGGTACCGCAATTACTAAATTACACATCTACTAGATTCTGTGCAAAAATACATAAATGGCTACAAAATTTCAACTTTAGAAGACATATACTCGAAACGTTATATTGGTGCTGCAATAGTTGTTCCACAAAAAAATCGTATGCCGGTTAGTTACAATGAAATCAGCTTGCAATTTTGGTTCGGCTATGTGTTTAAAAATTTTTTTAAATAGGGTGTGATTACGACGGGCGTAATTTTAAACAGGATAAATTAGTGAGATGAAATGCCATATAAAAAATCCATCATGAAACCATTTTTTGAAATTGCGATATTGTAGTTTTTTATTACCTAAATAACAAACTTATATTTCGTACTTACAAAAAAGGCTGTGTAACAAAAAAGAGAAACCTATAATCTAAAAAATGAAGGCCTCACAATTATGTTTAATCATACACTTGTTCAAATGTGATTTTATCTGAATACATAAAAGCAAGCTGTAGTTGTTATAGCTGAATAAAAAAATAAGGGTCTACAGCTTGCGAATCAAAGCAATTATGAGCCTAGACAAAATACTCAAATTTTCGTTGTGCTGTTAGTTTAATTCAATAAACAAAAAGTAATACGCGTTTTGTTTAGATTAAATGGAAGTCATCGGTACATTGTGATAAGCGAAATTAGTGACGCTCCTAGAAAAATCAGAGTTGATCCAGAAGCAGGGTACAATGTTTTTAATTTATTAAAAAAGTTTGAACGCGCACATACTACTGCGTCTGTAGTATTAGATCATTGTGGCCTGGTTAGATGCCTGGCGTTAAAAAATTTGCTTTAAAATTCTGTTAGTTTTTAACAGACAAAAACTTAAAAGGTTTAAAAATTTGCTGTCATTGAGCAAAACACAATTTCCTAAATAATTTTTTCATATAAAAATTGTGTCGAAAAATATAAATTCAACCATTAACCCGTTCCCGTGATGGCCTTTTCCTCGGTTACAACCGTTAAGCTTTCGTATGACCTTGGTTGTACTTAAGTCATACATAATTTTTGTGCGTGATTAGTACCTAGTCAGAGATCAAATTGAAATGGTTAAAATTTTACAGTAGCAATTATGCTGATCTTTATCATGGAATTTTTATCAGAATACGTAGAATATTTGATGTTGCGAAAATTTGCATATTAGTACCGTACAATGTTGGCAACCTTTATTGTTAGTGCAAGTGTTTACTGGGCGCAGCGTTTACCCATTCCGAGGTCATCGTTTAAAGGATTTTATTAAATCGCCGGCTGTTGATCTTTCTTATTTTATTGTCGTAGATGAGCAGCATAAGTTTTCCTGCAAAACTAGATGTACAAACTCCACACAGACACTCCTTAGACCTTATTATTCCTCTTTCAAAAAAAAACTCATCGTTTTCGAGTATACATGGACAAGTTGGTCCGTAGTGGGGAAGGCGTTAAACCCCGAATTAGGGGGGGGGGGGTAAAATCCGAGTAACGCAAAATACCCATATCGTTTTATTCTGGAGTGCATTTTACCTATATCGTTTTTCGATTTTATAAAAAAATTAGGTTAAAAACGCTAATTGTAGTTCAAAAAGCCCTTTTTATTGGATTTTTGAGCTTTTTATTGTTTAAATAATTCATTTTGATCTCAAAACTTAAGTTTGGAGCCAATTAGAAGTCATTTTAAAGACATTTTTTCTATAATTGGGGGTTAACCTTTTCTCCCCCCCACGTCTGAGTGGGGTGAGGGTTAAACCCCCTTCTCAGAATTTGAGAGAGGGGTGAATCTCCCCCAACCTTTCCCCCCTCGAGTACTATGGGACTGCATTTTTTCACTGCTTTGCTAGATGGAAAACTGCCATGCGTTGCCGACGTACAACAACTGTCTAGTCATGCCAAGCTGGACTCATTTCTATAAAAAACATCCAGCAACCAGGTGGTACCGTAGGCCCGTTGGGTGCTGCCTGAAGGTTAGTGCGGTCCTGGTGGCTCAATTGCACATCAAGGACTGATTGTTAACATCTTAAACTTATAAATAATAAATGCGCACTTTTAATTAAAAAATTAATTTCATATATCTCATTGTGCTAATTTATTTTATGCATTTAGATACTTATTCTACATAAACTCAACCGGGATTAATAGAGCCAGATTGGATGGCTCTGAGTTGACAGTGTATAAACAGCAAACTAACATAACAGATCTCAACTTGTGGCTGGACATGAATAAAGTGTGTTGGTTAACTTGGGGCGATTACAACGTAGTTTGCTCTCAGTATGAGCAACTCACAGTTCTCGAAGCCCAAGGTGTCTGCAGCAGTACCAAATGCTCAAGTTTCGTAATATACAACGACGAATTTTACGTATACGATGAGTTAGCAAAGTATTTTTTACTGTATTAAATTACTGTTCTTAAAAATTGGTAAATGTATTAATTTTGAATAGCCTTTCCAAAGTAGTGTACGTAATTGGATTAATAGCTAATATTATACAAATACACAAATCATTTGCATAACTTTGTGTGCGAAAAGCATAAATAGCAAATACACAGAATTAAATCAGTTACCAAAATTAAAAAAAGTATTAATTTATCTAGTCTTTTTTTAAAAATTGGGTACTATCTTCATTTTACCCACCAAAAAAATGTGGTACATTAAAAAAATCAAAAAACATCTACATAAAATTATTTCAAAAAAAACTTGTTTTTTATTGTAAGAAGTGCTTTTGTGTAGTTTATTGTTCATTTAGAAAGCTCGTTTAATAATTTTTTAAATGAGAATTAATAAATTCTCATAAATACGCCAGTGTTATGCAGGTAAAATTAATGTGTTTTTTTTTTGTTTTTCAAATTTAACATAACTCGCAATTGAACTAGACTATAAATCAATTACTAAACAGCACTAAATTTTTTCAAGCCGGGAAAATATTTATAGGATAATGATTTGCGAGTGATTCTCCTATTCTGTTTTGGAATTCCATTCTAAGTTTACGGTTAGAAAACATTTTAAAGATTAAAAGTTCGAAGTCTTTATCTTTTTTTAAGCAAAATTAAGGGAAGGGACTAAAATTCGCACTAAAATTAAGGGAGAGCTTTTTTAAACTATTTTTTAACAGTTTAGACGTAACCCCGCAAACCCAAACCGCTAGTTTATGTGTAGTGTGCTCAGCCATATTTACAATCGTATTAAAAATAATTTATAATAAATACTTTTAGAGATAAGGATGCTGTGGACAATGGATGGTTTCACAAACTAGGTGACAGCTCATTTGGTGCCCTGGTTAAAGCCCCAGAGAAAGATAGAGTTTATAATATGGTTATTTATGGTTGGAGAAGAAATAAAATTAAAAGTATGAAGTTAAATAAAATTGATAGGTTTATTTTATCCAGAATCTAATAATCATAAAAAAATAAGAAGTCAAATTTTTTCTTGATATTTTAAAAACATCAGATAATTATATTAGAATTTTGTGTTTAATAAAACTATTTATTTATTTGTTTAGAAACGTTCACTTTGTGGTTTATTTTAGCTCACTTTGTGGTTTGTTTAAGCTCGCAATAAATTCATTAGACATAAAAAATAAGCTTATTTTGGCATTTGGACCTCTTTATTTATTTATAATAATTATTCACTATTTAAATGAAACCCTATAATTAAATAAAGTTTAGTAATTAATACAAGTAAATATTATAATTAGTTTATGAATGGTTTATAAAATTATTAAAAATAAATTTATTTTAATACAATATAGCACCGCAGAAGATTTCACATTATCGCTTAACCATATAAATTTGTTACAGTTCGCTAAGAAAATTTAAAATTATTTTCTGTATTTTTGAATTTTTAGAAACAAATCCTTGCAAAGTACCAAATAAATGCGCTGAACTATGTTTTAACGTTGGATATTATCAAAAAAGTACACACGAGTACGTATCTCAGAAGGCAATTTGTGCTTGCTCATTTGGTCAATTAGCTGCAAATGGTAGTTGTAAACGTAAGTCTGACTTTAGTCAAAATTAATTTTTTATCTCTCTGGAATAATAATAAGTTGAATTGTACGCTTTAATGTCGTTGAAATTAAATCTGAAATTTTATAAAAATGAAATATATACACAAATAACCTAGTTGTATTTTAGTTTAACAGTTTTGATTTTTAAAGAAAAAAAATTCAATAAAAAAGAAATAAAGTAAATCAGTGTTTTTTTATCCCAATCGACCAAAATCACGTAAAATTTGCATAAGCATGGGTCGTACGTAGCTACTTGTCGTTCCGTATAATGTTTATTTTAGTAATAGTATTTTAGTATTAGTTTTAGTAACGTTGAATAGCTTTTGCGCGGTTTCTAACTAAAAAAAAAACAATATGTTTCGACAATTGCGAACGTGTTTTTCAACCAAACCGTATTTAAATTATTCCTTACGTGACTTTGGTCGATTAATTATAATTTGTAAATTCTCATGAAGCCTCTCAACCTCTCGTTATTATTTACTGATGCAACCAATTTTGATGCTTTTTTAATTATAAGTACTGTGTAGCATACATGGGCAAGTTGGTCCGGAGTGGGGGGTTAAACCCCAAATTAGGGGGGGGTTTAAAATCCGAGAAACGCAAAATACCCATATCGTTTTTTTTTCTGGAGTACATTTTACCCATATCGTTTTTCGATTTTGAAGGAAAAATAGGTAAAAAACGCTGATTTTAGGTCAAAAAGACCTTTTTATTGCATTTTTCAGCTTTTTATTGCTTAAAACATTCATTTTGACCTCAAAATTTAAGTTTGGAGGCAGTTAGAAGTCATTTTAAAGACATTTATTTTTTCAATTTTCAAAATTGGGGGGTTAGCCTTTTCTCCCCCCCCCACTTCTGAGTGAGGGGTTAAACCCCCCTTCTAAGAATTCGGGGGGGGGGTTAACCCCCAGTCCCCCCCCCGAGCCCATGTATGCTGTGTAGGGCAAGTCGGGGAAAAAGAAAAAGTTAGTGTTTGAAATTTTATACACCATTTTCTGACGCATAATTTTTGCCCACTCTTATTATCTTTTAATTAAATTTTATGAATCACGCTTTATTTTGAAAAAAAAAACCAAACAAACAAACTGAACTTAATGTTTGTTTCTTTTTAATTAAAACTCTATTGTTATCTTTGTTATCTGTTTTAGCAGTGAAATCCTTTTTGGCTTTTTCCCGAGGGCGTTCCATAGGATTCGCGAATCTTCAAGAAGATTCCAATCCAAACGCCCCCTATCCTGACATATCCAATAATTCTCTTATACAAAACGCTCTGGGTGTAGCATTTGATTATTATAATGATCGTCTATTCTTCTCTGACTTTCATCTCGGACATATTATCGCTGTGAACTATAACGGCTCTAATCCTGTAAAAATAACTACACGTAAGCTTTAACATTGTTTTTCGTCATTGTTTTAAGTTGTGTGATCTACAACTAAGAGCCATTTATTCTTCAAAAACACTGAAATCAAAAACACGCATCCTATCAATTAATGCAAATTAAAAAGAGGTTTTCTTACTTTTTAAAGTCACAAATCCTAAAATTGTAAAAATAATTTTTTTCAGTTACAAAATTATTATGCAATATCAAAAATTAATTATTACCTTTTAGTTTTAATTGTTTTAAAACACACTTTTGGTCTTATAACAAACCGTTCATGTTCAGAATCGTAGTTCTAAATGATGTTTTTATGTCTAAGTAAAGCCTAAAAGTTTGAGCTATTATTGCAGTTTAAAATTATGGTTAAATTCTATTTAAGCCTTAAAGTTAAAAAGTGTTTTTTATACTCAGACTTTGTGGGGATTAAAGGGCGTTAACAATCTGGTGCCAATGAATGCTTTATTTGTATATTA
Source organism: Microlaimidae sp. YZB2_3 (assembly GCA_030248175.1). Taxonomy (NCBI): domain Eukaryota; kingdom Metazoa; phylum Nematoda; class Chromadorea; order Desmodorida; family Microlaimidae; species Microlaimidae sp. YZB2_3. Next base: position 1,164 of record JASAMX010019715.1, on the reverse strand, counting down.
AACGACGCATGCTTATGGGAACAATCTACAATATTCAGGAAAAATTCGTATTTGTTTTAATTAGCGTAGAATATTGTTGCTAAAATCTTTTTAAGTTACATCATTTGGTTAAAGGTACTGTTGATTCAGACAATAATTCTATTAATGTATCGCTAACATTAACTTCTATACACTTTATTAAGTTTTTGTATAAAATCAATTAAGTTTTTGTATAAATCACTCGAACCGTTAACAAGTTATACTCACCTGAAAACTTTTTTAGTCTTAATCATAGGTGGGCAGCCTTCCGGATTTTGGTAGGGGGTTATACGCGTAATTTTGGGGTATACCTCAAATACCCCATTTTTAGCGTTTTTAGCCCTGGGACCCCTCAAATTTTATGAAGGGGTATTCAAGGCACCATAGGGCGCGGCCTCCCGTATTTTTTTGGGGGAATATACCCGACCCCCGAAATTTAAGGAGGACATATCCCAAAAAATTTTTTTTGGCTATACCTCAAATAACCCATTTTAAGCGTTTTTAGTTGTTGTTGTTGCATTACCTGAAACTTATCTTCTCTATGCAAATTATGCAAAGAGGTAGAACAGGCGCTAAGACAAGCCAGGAGCGAAAAAATTTCACCCCCAGCGATTTTAGTACTGGGATCCCTCAAATTTTAGGAGGGTGTCCGGGGTACCTCCAAATTTTAGGGGGGTGTCGGCTATAATCGGGATTTTTTGGGGGTGTAACCCCTCCTCAGCCCCCCTGCCCACCTATGCAGGGTACCCCCAAATTTTAGGGGGGGGGTGTCGGAAGTAATCGGGATTTTTAGGGGGTATAAGTTGTATAACCCCCAACCCCCCTGCCCACCTATGATCTTAATCATTCTTGAACAGACTTTAATTTCCAGAATTATTAAATTAAAATCATGTTGTAAATGATTCGTGTTTGCGATTATGAAGTATTAGGGCTTTTTTAGCAATGGGTTCTTTGGAAGGTCTAGCCTATGATTACATTCACGAAGATCTGTATTGGACCAGTTATACAAATGCAAGTATTAGTCGAGCTCACGTCGCACTAACAGAGACATTTCCCACCAAGCCGCAAAAGGTTCATTTTTTTAATTTTCCCATTTTATACTTTAAGGGCTGGTTCCTACCGAAGTGGCAGCTGACAAGTGACGCA
>JASAMX010019714.1:0-14970 GCA_030248175.1 Microlaimidae sp. YZB2_3 | reverse complement strand
AAAAACTTGTCGCGTTTTACACTTTATCTTTTGGTTTTATATTTTTTGTTGATAATGAGATCCATGTTTTTACCAAAAGTTAAAAAATTTCATAAAATTGTAAAAAATTATTTTCATTTATGCGATTGGATTACGGTTCCTAAAACCAAATACGGGTTACATTTTGCAATTGAATGTGACTCCTTCTGTCTTAAAAATTGTATATCAAAAAAATATTAAAAAACCCAAACTAAATTGTAAAAAAATATTTTCATTTATGCGATTGGATTACGGTTCCTAAGGTGAACCGGATTACATTTTGCGATTAAATGTGACTCCTTCTGTCTTAAAATTTGTATATTAAAAAAATATTAAAAAAGCCAAATAACCCAAAATTGTAAAAAATTATTTTCATTTATGCGATTTATTACGGTTCGTAGGCCAAAACCGGGTTACATTTTGCTATTAAATGTGACTCCTTCTGTCTTAAAAATTGTATATCAAAAAAAAATCAAAAAACCCAAAATAAACTAAAATTGTAAAAGCAATTTGCTTATATTCCTAATCGCCAGCCATTTTGTCAAAAGTTGTCGAAAATCTTATCTCATCTTGCGTAAAATATTAGTATAGATTTGTTTCAAAAACAACTGCAAAACGCTGTATAGTATATCGTCGTTACTCCGACACAAAGAGCCACAATTTGTATAAAATAAATGGGACTGTGACACATTTTAGATTTATAACAGTACTTTAATAAATACAAAAATATTCAGAGTCACGTTGATTTTATATTGATTGTGACTCTTTGTGTCAGAGTAACGACGTTATGGACTTAGCGATGGCGGGAAGTAACGTCAATAGATGTTGTAAGAACGACCGACAGATCAAACGCATTATTTTTATAGTGCGACTATTCTCTTAAACAGGAAGTTCATTGTTATTAGATTCTTCCGCAAGAATTCTATAGACGCATAAATAATTTAAAACCGTTTTTATTGATTTAATGTAGATAAGTTTTATCGAGTTGTAACATAAATGAAATCATTAGTTCAATAAGAAAAACAGATTTGAACAAATTTATAAAAAAATTTTACATTATTACTTTTCATGGTTAAAATATATTTTCTATGTTTTACAACTTATGGGAACAACATGAGCGGACTAATAAAAATATATGCTTATGTTATTTTTTTAAACAAATTAAACTTTTATTGCCTTACAGAAGACCCAATCGTCGGACAATTTACTTTGCTCGATGTCGCACAAAGTGGACATTCTTGTTTCAACACTTACAGGTCAAATTTTTGACAACGAGAAGCCACTTCCTTTGGGGTCCCAAGTTATCTCAAATACGGAAAATACCAGTGATGGATCTGATGGTAGCGAAACTGATTGGGTAACCGTTTCGCGCAAGAATCGCCATCAAAAACCGAAGCCACCGCCGTTTGTTCTACAGCTGTCTGACGCAGTTGCAAATAAAATGCAGGAAAAAGACAAAGAAATTGAAAATTCGAAATTTGTCTAAGGCAATAAAAGTTTAATTTGTTTAAAAAAATAACATAAGCATATATTTTTATTAGTCCGCTCATGTTGTTCCCATACAAGTCGTCAAAGTCATACAAATATATTTTAACCATAATTCAAAGTAATAATGTAAAATTTTTTTATATAAATTTGTTCAAATATAATTTTGTCTTATTAAAACTAATGACTTTCATTTATGTTACAAACTCGATAAAATTTCTAATTTAAATCAATAAAAACGGTTTTAAATTATTTATGCATTATAGAATTCTTGCGGAAGAATCTAATAACAATGAACTTCCTGTTTAAGAGAATAGTCGCACTATAAAAATAATGCGTTTGATCTGTCGGTCGTTCTTACAACATCTATTGACGTTACTTCCCGCCATCGCTAAGTCCATATCGTCGTTACTCTGACACAAAGAGTCACAATCAATATAAAATCAACGTGACTCTGACGCATTTTGTAGTTAGTGGAGTACTGTTAGAAATCTAAAATGAGTCACAGTCCCATGTATTTTATGCAAATTGTGGCTCATTGTGTCGGAGTAACGACGATATAATATACAGCGTTTTGCAGTTGTTTTTGAAACAAATCTATACTAATATTTTACGCAAGATGAGATAAGATTTTTTCGACAACTTTTGACAAAATGGCTGGCGATTAGGAATATAAGCAAATTGCTTTTACAATTTTAGTTTATTTTGGGTTTTTTGATTTTTTTTTGATATACAATTTTTAAGACAGAAGGAGTCACATTTAATAGCAAAATGTAACCCGGTTTTGGCCTTAGGAACCGTAATCCAATCGCATAAATGAAAATAATTTTTTACAATTTTGGGTTATTTGGCTTTTTTAATATTTTTTTAATATACAAATTTTAAGACAGAAGGAGTCACATTTAATAGCAAAATGTAATCCGGTTTTGGCCTTAGGAACCGTAATCCAATCGCATAAATGAAAATATTTTTTTACAATTTAGTTTATTTTGGGTTTTTTAATATTTTTTTTTTGATATACAATTTTTAAGACAGAAGGAGTCACATTCAATTGCAAAATGTAACCCGTATTTGGTTTTAGGAACCGTAATCCAATCGCATAAATGAAAATAATTTTTTACAATTTTATAAAATTTTTAACTTTTGGTAAAAACATGGATCTCATTATCAACAAAAAATATAAAACCAAAAGATAAAGTGTAAAACGCGACAAGTTTTTAAATAATAATATTTTAGATTAAATAAAACCATAGATTTTTAATTTATTGTGAAAAAAGCTTGGCAATGTAAGATATCAAACCATCGTTAAAAGTTTTTTGTGTTAAGAAAATTTGAATTTATTACTGAATTTTTTTAAACGGGGTACTATTAATTCCTAAATTTAAACCTTATTTAAACGTTTAGAGAGTTTCAAAACGCTCATTTTCGTTCTAACGATGTGTTTTATTATGCTTTTTATTTTTAAATTTGTAAGAATGTTTTTCTAAGTGGGTTTCACTGTATTTTCTAATATTTACAAAAAACTATTTGTGTTTTTTTTATAAATCTTACTTTTACGAAATCGCCACTTTTTCAATTTGAAGGTTATATTTGTATGTGTAAGAAACAGCTATAAACTTGAAAAAGTGGCGATTTCGCGCTTGTCAAAGATTGCTGTGAGTATAATTTTTTCAATTGACATTTCATAAAACTAAAAAAATGCAACAGTGCTGTGTGATTAGATAAATGTATAAACAAATCATTATCATATGGTAGAAATTTTTATTTAGTGAGCAGCTGCCCAAACCAAATGCAAATTTCTTATAGTCCACATAATGTCTATCTCAGACTAGTCCACATCTTTTCTGTCTAAACATGAACCAACCTTTATTAATAAATAAGTATGAACCAACCTTTATTAATAATTGTTGTTGATTTAGGTAGTTTTCTTAGCAGTCAAAGCTCAAGATTTCAATCCAACAAGTAATTTTTTATTGTTTATATCCAACTAATGAGTTTTTATTACAATAATTTAAAATATTTGTATAAGACATAGTTATAGCTCAAAAATACTCACATAGCTAAATACCCATAGAGCTTCAAAGAACGTGAAAAATAAATGAGAGCATAGCTACAAGGCTATACAATCCAAATCGTTTCTAATTTGTAGAAAGTCTATTTTTGTAATTGTTGATAAATGACCTGTCATTTGAAACAAAAATTTTTTAGCGAATGAAAGTAGGGTAAATCGAACGCTTTCATAATAAATATTTGAAACTGCACAATCAACATTTTTACTTGAATAACATTGCCAGATTAAAAATAAGATGACATTTTTCGAAAACTTATTAATTTTAATTTGAAAAAAAGATAAGATTTTTGGCTTAAACGCTGTATTTTTTTAAACATAAAAATTTATTTAAACCTAAAGTAAAAATTTTAATGGTTATTACTTTTTTTAAACTTTTATAATTTACAAATACAAAAACTAAAACAGCAGAAAAAACTTCTCGTCATTAAACCCCAAATATTGTCAATTAAAGGTTTCGGTTTATCTAACCTCGATTTCCTAACGTTTCTTATTAAGTCAATAAATCTCACAATAATTTTACATAAATTGCATACAATGTTTTTTAATTTGCATGAAAATTGTGCCACGCGCAACTGATACAGTCTGGGGCAGAAATAAAGGTCATTCTTTAGACGCAGACAATAGCCGTTATGCGCGTCTCGGCACAAATAAGCGTTATAGATTTCGGCATGAAGGGAAGCAGTGCGAAATAAGAAATGTGCATTTTGGCTATAGCCGGTGTCGCGGGATATTCTGACTGCCCTTAAAAATGACCGGGGGGGGGGGTGAAATAAGCCCGGCGGATATGCCGGGCTATTCTGACCCCCCGGTCAGTTTAGCCCGCTTATAGGCCGGGATATTTAGCCCCCCCACCGTATGCATCCTTTATTGAAGAATAGCTGCATATAACTGCTTCAAGTATTTTTTAACACTTATAATCTTATAATAAACATTATAAACAAATAAATCAGGGACGTACCCAGGGTTTCATTTCGGGGGGGGGGCAATTGCAGTACAAAAAAAAATTTCGGGGGGCTCCGCCACCCCCCCCTCCCCCCGAAATTTTTTTTGGGGGAGGGGGGGGGAGCCCCCCTTTAATTTTTTTAAACGTTAAAAAGCGGGGATAAACGTAGATAAAGCTGTATAATACACTGTTTTTGGCTTAATATCTAATGTTTTTAGCGGTAAAAACATGTCCTCTTAGTTAAAAATTACATTAGCAGACATTGGCAGAGCCTTGATTTCAGAAAAAAAGGAATTTAGAGATCTTTAAGACCTCTTGGCTGCACCCACATTGTAAACCAAAGCACATGAGCAGCATCTCAACTCCATGGTTTTTAGGGTACCTACCTATATGAACAAAATCCGAACCAATGCTATAGGCGGCTTGAACATTTAGGAGGGGGAGGTACATAAATCAACCAATATGATTGTTTGTTTTGTTTTCTGTGTAGTACTTATTACTTATAAAAAATATTGCACTAATTTTGAAATAACATTAGCATTAGGCAAGATAAATAGCGAGATATATGTATGTATACTATAGAAAGTGACCGCTGAGCGAAGCGAACCGGAAAAAATTTTTGTTTTTTTGGGGGAAATTGTGGTACTAAAATTATTTTATAGTTTGGCGCCGAGCGATTAGCGAGGCGCTAGAAAATTTTGAATTTTTAGCCTCTGAAAACCCCCAAATTTTACTATCTGGCGGCCATTTCGGAGGAGGCCGCCCTCCCGCCCAACCACTATCCTTATTTTTCCCCCTGTCCGACCGTTTCGGGGAGGGGGGGGGGGGGGCGCCCTCCCCCCGCCTGCCCTCCCCTGGGTACGTCCCTGAAATAAATAAATCATTAATTTTATAACTGATTTGTAGGATAAAAAATGTATTCGGATGCAAATTATTGGCCAATCTTGCAGTAAAAAGCTTTGATTTTTTGAAATTGCCAAAATTTGAATTAAAATTTTTGGTTCCCAAAATGTCTAATATATTATACTAAATTTTATTTAAACAAGAAAAACAAACAAACAAATTGAGATAACAACACAAACTTAATGGAACATAAAAATTTAAAACAAAAATATTAATTAAAACCAAACTTTTAGTTGTGTACGATAAAAAGGCAACACCAAAATCTATCGGTTTGCCTGCTAAATACTAACCTAAATTTGGCCAATAGGACGCAGATAAAACTTTCTTCGTCTGCAGCTAAATTCTAAAATGAACATTTTTTATTAAGCAAAAGTGTCTTCGAGGCGCTCGTTTAGGTAGATGGTTTAGCCTCTTTTGTTTAAGAGATTTATTTACTTCAAAATGGAGATTTACAACTCAGGTAAAGCTAAAGTTTTGTTTCAATACCAGAATACACTAATGTTTAAATAAATGATTTAATAAATTAAAATGTAAAGTTTATAAAAAAATATATAAAAAAACGAATCAAATAATGATAAGACATTGTAAAACAAAATTTAAAAAGATTTTGCGATTTCTTAAGTTTAAAAACAGTTTTGATAATAAATCATTTACTTTTTTTATACTGCTAAATTAAAACAATATAAGTTTTTGTGAGAGAAATATATCATAAAATTTCAGACTTTAAAATTTTTTTTAACTGTTTCAAGGCACTACATTTAAACCCATATAGCAGAGCACAAGCAGGATTGTTTTTTTTCTAGTTGGTTATACCTGCCAGTGTAAGTTTTGAATATTACGTATGTATAAAATTTTATTAGAGTACTTTTAAATTTTTTTTATTGGACTGTTACTTAAAATTAGCAAAACGCGAAAACCATATACTCTCGTCATAATATACGTTAGAAAACTAAAAATAACAGAAAATATAAGTGTTAAAATATTAACAAATGTAAATTTCTCTAGAACCACATCCTTCCTGCTCCTGAGACAAATAAAATTAACAATCAGTTCACAATAACATAAACATTCCATAAGACGCGGAATATTATGAGGGGAGTCAGTCACTTTAGCCCGGGCTATTTTGACCGGGGGGTCATTCTAGCCCAGGGAGTCAAAATATCCTACGACAGTTTAACGTGTAAATTAAAATTTATGTTACAAAATACAAAAAAAACCAACAAAAATACGTCTTATATAAACAAACGAGCCAGCCAAAACACCTCTATAGTCCACCTACAAATATTTCTTATTTTCCTTTTTTTATGGACCTCGTCGCCATTACGCTTATGCGTCCATACTCGTTTGAAAACTACCTTTATTTCTGCTCGTAACTGTAGGTCGTTTCATATGAAATTTAGCTTAGTAATAGCAAAAATATATAATAAACCAAACATATGCAACTCGTACATATATAAAAAAGAAGTAAAAGTAGGCCTTTTTAATGATCCTCTCCATTTAAATGGCACCATCCATTATAATGGCATAGTTTTTATTTTAATTCGGAAAATAAAAATGAAGAGGAAGCCATTATAATAGATATTTATTGGTTTAATTTCACATCATATACTCACAAGTGTAACACTGTCCGGGCCGCATGAGTTTTTCGTGTCAAACAGTATTACACCAACACAGGAAAACTAATGCCGACGGGACAGTATTACACCTGTAAGTATATATAAAGTGAAATTAAATCAATAAATGGCTATTATAATGGCTTCCTCTCCATTTTAATTGGTCAAATTAAAATGGCTATTATACCAGTATAATGCCATATATACTCACAAGTGTAATACTGTCCGGGACGCATGAGTTTTTTGTGTCGGACAGTATTACACCGACACGGGAAAACTAATGCCGCCGGGACAGTATTACACCTGTAAGTATATATAAAGTGAAATTAAATCAATAAATGGCTATTATTATGGCTTCCTCTTCATTTTAATTGGCCAAATTAAAATGGCTATTATGCCAGTATAATGCCATATACACTCACAAGTGTAATACTGTCCGGGCCGCATAAGTTTTTTTTTGTGTCGGACAGTATTACACCGACACGGGAAAACTCATTCGGTCAGGACAGTATTACACTTGTGAGTATATATGAAGTGAAATAATTAAATCAATAAATGGCTTTTATAATGGCTTTCTCTCCATTTTAATTCGCGCAAATTAAAATGGTTACTATACCATTATAATGGAGGATGCCTTTTAAATGAAGAGGCTCATTATAATGGCCTGTTTTTACTTACTTTTTTATATAGGAGTTGCACATTTTTTGGTATATTATATATTTCTGTTACTAAAGGTAAACCCAACGTGATTGCAACAGTTGTTCGTTGGATTATAAATGGGCTGCCATTAAGTAACCAATGTTATTTTGAGAATCTAATGCCAATTTATCAAACAAATAGTTAGTATTAAATCGACTCTCATTGGCTGATAAAGTGACGTCAGATTCTCGTGATTTGAATGGTTACTTAATGGGGGGCGTTTTTTAATCCAACGAATAATAGTGCCTTCATTATAGTTTTTCGCGGTTAAGTTTTTGGATCAACTAAGAATTAAGATTATCTAACAGTTGTGAACGCAGTTTCTAGACCCTAATTTCGTTTAAATGAAATTTTACAATTGATTTTGTGCCAAAAATTTTCGCAAACGCGCAATACTTGTAAAAAATTCTGGGTAATATCGTTTGGTCACAAATTTTTTATTTCAACTAAAAGTTCAACAGAAAATGATTAGATATGATGTATTAGATGTAGTTTGTCTTCTTTTTTGTAACATACAATGTAATGCAATTTTTTTCTGTAAAATATGTTAGGTTTGAAAACAAAACGCCTAAAAGCAGTTAAAATTTTGTATTTTAATATATTTGTTAAATCTTGAGATCTAGGGTAACTGACTTAATTTCGGCCACCTTTTTTTATTTTTTTGAATAAGTTTTTTCTGGCTTTTTCAATCAAGCCAAAATTTGATCTAAAAATCAAACAATAGCTATATTTGTTATTCCAGTGCAAAATTTGAATATTTCTGTTACACTTAAAAATCCACTACGGATTCTTATATGTTCCTATCAAATTTAGTATATTTGTCGAAACTTTTTTTATTTTGCTTTTAAAAATATTTAATGTTTTTGAGTTGACTATTGTTGAATTATATCTGGCTGACGCTGAAAATTAGAATGCAGACATGAGGGGACCAATTAAAATTGTGCGGTAATGACGTTTCTTTTTTAAAAAAAACAATAAGAACGCAAATTTTTTTTAAATTTCACTTTTTCACAAGAAATACAAAAATTAACCTAAACTTTTTTTTTAAAGTGGCCGAAGTTAAAGCGCGTGCCATTTATTTCGGCCACCTACAAAAAACTGGCCATAACTATTACTTAAACGAACAATAAAAATTTTTAAAGGTTGCAAATCTACCCTTAGGTATTGTTTTTGGTACATATAATTTAATTTTTCCCGTTTGCGAACTTTAATAGTTATTAGCAAGATTTTAAATAATTATGTCAAAAACTTAAAAAAACAAGTTTTAATAACTTGTATTTTTTGTTCAATTTTTATTTTTGGCTTAAAAAACGTCAAAACAAAGTCAAACGAGCAAAAAAAATCGTTATAAATAAGGTTGTACAATGATATTTAAAAACAGCAAAAAACGGCAGGTTCTTTTACCTAAATTTACAGGTGGCCAAAATTAACAGAACCTTAAAATGCGCAGTTAATTAAACGCATTGCAAAATGATTTTGAAGAATATATCAAAACATGAAAATTAACAACTTTGAGCCTTAAATAGAAGATATTTTAAGGTTATATATTGCTTCGTTCTAAATTTGATGCAGTTTAAACACAAAGCAAAAATTAGGAAAATCACAAAAAATTTACTTTTTGTATGAAAATGTTCATAATTTAGAATAACAAAAATAAAAAAGTTTTGCAAAAACACTTTATTCAACATTAATCCAGTTACTTTTGTGCTAGTTCTTTTGTGTTTTAAAAATAAGCCAATTTTCTAACACTCTAAATTGGTGGCCGAAATTAAAGCGTGGCCGAAATTAAGTCAGTTACCCTACTGCGATTTCAACTAAAATTGAATGTATTTCTAAAGCCCAAATAAGAAGCTTTCCTGTGATTTTGTTTTGATATAATCTGGCAACGTTATTAAGATATACCTAATGTGACAGTTAGCCTAATAAATCGACTTTTTAAAGAAAGCATGCTAAATAATTAGCTAATTTTAGTTTTTTTGACTGAAAACCTTGAATTTTAACTTGAGCCTGTAATTTTCAGCCGCACTACCTCATTGACTGGCGTGCTCGGTTACACCATCACCCGCCAATTTTCGATTATAACACTCATAATTTATAAACAGTCATATCTTTTTTAAATTATCACAACGGGAGTTGTTACGGTTTTGTATTTTTTGTATAGAAAAAGAAAACCTAGCTGACCTGGACAATTTCTGTATTTAATAGACTATTTAACAACAGAACCTTTCAAAATTTTTAACTAAAGCGGTTTATTAATAAAGATAAAACCCCATATTTTTATAATTATTCATAAAATTACTTGAAGATAAACCTAACGTGGCTGCAACAGTTCTTCGTTGGATTGAAAAATGCCCCCATTAAGTAACCATTCAAATCGCGAGAATCTAACGTCACTTTATCAGCCAATTAAATTCGATTTAATACAGAGTATTTGTTTGATAAAGTGACGTAAGATTTTCGTGATTTGAGTGGTTACTTAATGGGGAGAGGGCGATTTTTAATCAAACGAATAACTGTTTAAATAAATTTTGAACCCAAATGCAAAGTTTTTAAGGGCTAAATTTGGTTAATTTTTGTTTATTTTATGAAAAGGTGGTATTAAAAAAATTCTGCGTTTTTTTAAACGTCATAACTGCACAATTTGAATAGGTCCGCTTATGTCTGCATACTAATTTACATGGTAAGCCAGATATATTTTAACCACAGTTCTTTTACGGATTTCTGAGCGTGTTAATCCGGACGGCTCAGAATTTTAAAGGTGTCGGTTATAAGGCATTATGTTTAAGAAACAATAACACAACGGGAGTTTTTACGTTTTTGTGTTTTTTGTTTGTTTTTTTTTTACACGGTGCTTAAAGGTGCAGGGTTGAGTTTTTTTATCAAAATAATTCCAGTGGTTCAGGATTTATGACCCCACAAAAAGGTGTTTTTTTGATAATTCTGTACCTGACAAGTTGCTCAATTGGTATAAAAATTTAAGTTACAAAGTATACACTCAGAAAAAGCGGCTATTTTATACTTTAATTTGATATCTTGATTGCTAAGATTGATGCAGGGTTTATCGAGATATTGCGTTTCCCATACAAAAAAACCCGCGATTTTGTTGCTAAAAATAAGAAGTTTAGGCAAAAATGTTGGGCAAACTTAATCAAATCACTGCCGTCGTTTGGTGTTTGTAACAAAAAAAGTCGAAGTTTTTTTTGTACGGGAAACGCAATTTCTTGAAAAATACTCCACCAATCTTAACAATCAAGAGATCAAATTAAAATAGAAAGTAGCCGCTAATTTTTTTACCCATTGAGCAATCTTTTAAGTACAGAATTGCCGAAAAACCCATTAATGGGGGGCCATATCTCCTGAACCAGTGAAGATATTTTGATAAAAAAATTTTTGTGTGCTACTGGGAGAAGGGGTAAGTTTTTACAAAAAAAACCACGAAAATTGAAAACCAAAAGTTTGACACCGCTTCACATCTTTAAACGGATTTTTGAGCATATCCGTTTGCTCGGTTCAGAAAAGTCATATTATATTCATAAAGCGTCATATTTTTGAAACATTAACACAGCGGGAGTTTTACGCTTTTTTGCAGTTTTTTCACGGCGCATAAACGAATTTATAACGACATACGTTTGTACGGTTCAGAAAACTTATATTTATAAAGTATTTTATTTTTGAAACATTAACACAACAGGAGTTGTTACGTTTTTGTATTTTTTGCAGTTTTTACACGGTGCTTAAACGGATTTCTAAGCGTATCGGTTCGAACAGCTCAGAATTTCAAAGGTGTCATATATGCGGACGAGCATAGAGACGACTGTTTCAAAGAAGGCGCGTCCCAAACGGAAACGACGATAAATATTCCGTTGACCGCAATCGATCGCTGCGGGATAACGTACGACGAGGTGAGGATCTATTTGCTTGGGGGGAATTCGGAGCCCCAAGAGTTTAAATCCGAAAGAATTTCGATTCGCGTGAACTAAAAATCGAGAAAACGTGGGGTTTTTTGCTTATGGCGAACTTGAAGCCGTAGGGGTTTAGATCAGTTAGAACTAAGAGTCGGAAAAATTAAAACTATTTTTTTCTAATGAGCAACTTGGAACCGCGGGAATTCAGATCCGTGGGAAATTTGGGTCAAAAAAATTTGAGAATTTTTTTGCCAATAGGGAGCTTGGAGTCGCGGGAGTTTGAGTTTGTCTTTGGGCACAATGCCAAAAGGGCATTTGGACCCGAGTTAAGTTTGAAGCAAGTATACACTAAATTTCCGCTCTAAATGCCTTTGACCCTTAATCTAATTTTTTGATGAAATGCAATTTCTTTTAGGATGCCGAGCAGTATTTCGTTCTGATTCACGTGAGGGAGCACCGGGTGATCATTTTACAGCAAGATAAAACGTTCAACGTTTCCTGCGCGGGATACAACGGAGCGTCCGCTCCGAGGAACCGGAGGTATATAGATTCAGGAAACTTAGATCCGAAATAAGGAAATTTTAATGGAAAAAAAATAGGGATTTTGAGATCCAAAAGTGACAGTTAAGATCCACAATTGATAATTTTTTGTTTAAACATGGGGAACTTCAATCTGAACAATCAAGAGCCTTAGTCAAAAAATAGGAAATTTTATTTTAGAAACAGAAAATTCGGATCCATAAATTTTAAATTCATAAATACGGAACTTGAATCCGAAACTAAAAAATTTAGGTACAAAAATAGCAAACTAAGTTTCTAAATTAAGGATCTTGGGTTTAAAAAGTAAGAATTTAAATTTGAAAATTGGCATTTTGGGATTCAAAAACGGAGATTTTGTGTCCAAAAATAGGGAATTTGTATCCGAAGTTAAAAAATTTAGATCCTAAAAAACTCTTGGGTGAAAATACTAAAATAAGGTTGATTCGCCTGTTAAAAATCGCGCGAATAAGATCTCAAACTTGTTGGATCGATGACAATTTTGGCTATTGTTTATTAAAACTTACAATCACATTGTCCAAATAAAGCTACAACTACACGACCTTTTTACGTTTTATAAAAAAACATCGTGATTATTCACTCAGAAATTACACAAGTACGAAAAATCTTTAGGCCTATATGTAGTTCACACCAGAGTGACTAGTTGTACTGCGTTCACACTTCAGCGGTGAAGTGACTCTGCCTTGGTGTAATAAGAAAGCCAAAAGTTATATTTAAAATGCGTTTGAAAATGCACTAAATCCGCGCGAGACTCGTTTTCACTTGTCTCTCCGATGTGGATTACCTGACCACTAACAAATTTTTCGCTCGTTTACATAATTCGTAAAATTTTTTTACAATATATTTTTTTAAAATTTTTTTACAATATATTTCCAGCGCAGACGGTTTTTCTATAAACGTACGGTACTTGTGCACGGCGTTTGATTCGTTTATCAAACCAATCTGAAAGCCTGGAGAAAAATCGTTAAAGATTAATCAGCAAAAAAGGGAATTTAAACGAATTCTAAAGAACGGAAAATTTTGAAAATCGCACAAATTACGCGGTGAATTAAAAGAAGTTATGCTTCTGGCTTTCGGTTTTTTGTTTTCTGGAATTAATCCAATCCAATGTAAATTAATATGAATCTTTTCAGTGCTGAAAATCCAATACAGATGGGATTATATGCAACCAAAAACGGAGGTAAAGTGCATCGTACCTTGTTTGGAAATGATTACACTGTTAGAATTTGGTCCAGTGGCAGTAAGTCTTTGTATAATCAAATCCTCATTCATATTAATATTTCGCTTTAATTGTATAAGCATAAAAACCAAAATTGTGATTTGTACAATCGCTGTATGTACGATAATTGTTTTTTTTTTTGGTAAAAATTACTGAATTCAAATTTCAACAAAGATTTATAGCAAATTTAATCCTTTCGTGTGCAAATTAATTCTTATGTGACTTTGGTCAATTAAATAAAGGAATATTTGAGTTAGAAGGGACATAAGTAGAAAAAAACAACTGCAAAAAAACGTTTAGGTATTTCAAAATCAAACCTTTGGTATTTTGGTCTTCTGGTGATTTTAGACAAAGTATGTCCGCGACTAAGGGTAATAGCAAACAAAAAATTGTTAGGTTAGTTAGCTGAGCATACGTTAATTTGCAGAAAAACAAAAATAATAAAATTATAAAACATAAAAATTTAAAAAATAAGTCTACAGATATGCCGCGAGCAAACTAAAATTTTTTAATTAAAAAAATTACTATTCACCTAAGCCTGAAGTGATCATTTAAAAAATTTAATAGCTTGGTATATTTTATGTAATTTTTAATAAAATTAATGCAGGGTTGCCGTAACACGGCTACTGGAGCTTATTTTATAAAAATGATTTGTAACTGTAAAACAATAAACGCAATAAAAAATAATATACTAAAATTGCGTTAAGAATTATAAAATTTCAAATTTGTGAATTCAGCAAAATCTACAGTTGCGAACGTATTTTTTAAACAAAAAAATACAAAAAAACCTGAATGTGTTTATTAATTACAGTTACAAAATTTTTTTTTTGAAGCATACCAATAGCTATAAACATTATTGGTTACAGCGTAAAAAAATTCTCCAAAAATAAAAATAATTAGTATTTTTTTAATCATTAATTTTTAATTTTTAATAATAAGTACTTTTAAAAAAATCAAGTACTTTTATTTTACAAAAATTTAGACCAAGATTTTGTGGTAACTTCTTGCATGGGATTCGCTGGTTACAACTTCAGTTTGGCTCTTACGGATTTTAAAGGGTAAGTTTATACATTTCAAGGAGTAAAAGAAATTTGCATAAAAGCTTTAAACGTAGCTTTATGATACCAAACATAGTCACAGGTTAAATGTTAACTGAAATATAAACTAGTTCCAAATAAGGATTTTTTTTGAACAATGAATTAAAATAAGCAAAATAAAGTTAAAATTTATGCTTTTGTACTAATTTCAAACCTACATAGATTTTTTATTGTCCCGATTAAAAAAGTATTGAAAATTTAAAAATTAATTTTAAAAAGTCCATTCCAAGCTTTTAAATTGAAGTATTTTTTGTAATTGAAACATTAAAAAACTGTAAACCAAACTCGACTGCAGCGCTGTGAAGCGGAAAAAATTAAAAATCCCCAAAAAATGCATTGTTTTTGTAATATTAAGAAGTATTTCAGATATTTTGAAGGGAAGGTGGTCGAGATTTGGAGCCAATAAATATTTGAAATATTTTAAACCGTAAAATGTACTAGTCGCTCGCTGTTTCTCAA